>JBBBDQ010001675.1:370000-417500 GCA_037127315.1 Ascarosepion bandense
GATATTTGCCTTGAGCTTCTTTTCCATAAATATCTTCATTGCAATTGTTTGAATGAGATTTCGTTTTTTACAATCTCTTTTTCACGAATTTTAACGCAGTACTTGATTGTCAGTTAAGTCCCTTCGTTTTAATTTTGAAACTGCCATATGTAACGAAAATATAACAGCAGTTTTTTCTCTAGCTCTTTCGGCTTCTTGATTTCCTGTCACTGATGATCTTCAAAAATATAAATGCAACATCAATTACTATTTTCTGTCTCTCTGAATCCCGTTCTTTTATTGTTCTCTCTCTTCGATAATATCTTTCTCAGATTCCTTCATTCTCAGTAGCTCTTTGCATCTTGGTGGCTTTGTCATCTTACCTGGGGCGAAATATATATATATATATATATATATATATATATATATTTCGAATTTATAAATATATATATTTAGAATTTTTAAATATGTTATAGTATCACTACAAAAGTAGTCCTTTTGTTTCGACACTATCAAGTGATGAATTCAATTACAAGTTTGAGGGTTTAAAAATTTTAAAAGACTAGTTAAATCCCCTTAATCAGGGAGGCGTTGTTACAAAGACAGAATGGACCAATCAAAACAAAGCAATCTCTGGTCTGAAAAATACCAGAATAGACACAAAAGTTTACAAAAATAAATAAAAAGCTTCATTGTAGTGCCCTGTCAGTTGTTTTCAATAAAACTTGTATCAGAAAAAGAATTGCTGCCAAAATACATAATCATATGTGTTGTGGATTCCGAGTGAGGAACCGCACAAAATATAATTACTCCCCTTCATTCCAGTGGAAACCGTTAGCCTAAGAAGGTGCAATGTGTTTTTCTTCTGGTGGTTAGCATCAGCCATGCTGATGGCAAGCAGAGAAATTCTTCAATATAATCACTTATATAATTACTCCCCTTCATTCCAGTGGAAACCGTTAGCCTAAGAAGGTGAAAAGTGTTTTTCTTCTGGTGGTTAGCATCAGCCATGCTGATGGCATGCAGAGAAAATTCTCGGTGAGGATTACATGAAGGCAGTTTATTTTGAACGCGTTAAAATTTGGCAAATATTACACCTTTACTTCGGTTTTAAAAAATTCTTTTAATGAAAGAAATAATCAATTTGTTTTATTGACATCAGAAAACAAGTAAAGAATCCACACTACCAGTCATAATTATTAGCCTACCCCAGTTTTTTTTTTATGAAATGATGTATTGCATACTATTTTCAGTATTTATTGCCAAGTGGATAATTATAAAAGAAAATAGGATGATTTTGTTATTATTACTTTGCAAAATTTTACAAGGCAGCCAGGAAGCTTTTGCTTGGCCAGCCAATAAGAAGAAGAGACTAGCATAGGGAAGAGAGCACGAAAACTGAACACCAGAACAGTTCATTTGATGCACATGTTATTGTGCAGTATTAACCAAAGAACCATTCTATTTTCATTTAGAATTATCCACTTGGCAATAAATACTAAAAATAGTGTGAAATACATCTTTTTTTTTTTTAAATCTGGGGTGGCCTAATAATTTTGGATGATAGTGTATATATAAAATGATGTGACTTCCGTTAATCCGTTCGTCCTATTGACCGTTCGAAACTACCTTTTTTAAGTGGTAAGGGCGTACAAAGTACGGTTGGTTTTTATTAGTGTGCATCGCTTAGTACAATCACTTTTTATTAATTGTTTTTTGAAAAATTGAAAATTATATTGTAGTAGTAGTGACATTGCAAGTAATTCTTGTCTGTAAAATATGATAGAAAATTCTCTCATTTGTGTCTACAAATGTTGAATTGATTTTGGCGAGAGACATGACATCCAGTTTTGTAGATTGTGAAGTTATTAAGTGGGTAAATTTGCAAGGAAAAATGTGTTGTAAAGGTTCAATGAGTGCTCATTTGCGTGTTTTTTGTCGTGTTTTTTTTTAGGCGTCGGTGTTCACACCAATGAGGTAGTAAGGATTCTTCCATTGCATGTTCTTCTCTGGATCATCAGTGTGATAGGATGATCAGATTTCCACTGCGTGTTCTTTTTAGACGTCGGCGTTTCCAGTGCAGAAGTAGAGTGCGTGTTCTTTGGTTGAATGTTTATTTAATTGTCCTTGTGTCATACATAACCGAACTCCCTACAACTTAAGATTATTCGTTCTCATTAGAAGTTTGGAGATTGGAATGTGTGGAAGAATGAAAGTTTTTGCATGAATTGATAGAAGTTAACATTCAATGAGAAATATTAAGAAGTTAAGGGTATCAAAAGTTCGTAGTAGTCCTTGCAAGAGTGAGTTTATGTGTACGTAAGCAGGAACGTATGCATGTATGTATGAGCGTTTTTTGTTAGGTAGGATTCACTTTGAAGTTATCCCTCAGGGTGAATGTTGAAAAGGAAGGAAGAGAGAGAGAAAGATAGAGAATAATAGCGATTGCTTGACGTTAGTCAAGGGACGTGTTAATTACGCTCGTCATCTTTTCTTTCTGACGGCGGTCGTTTTGTCAAGTCTTTTATATCATTTGGAGGTCACTTGGGAATTCACTCCCGGATGTGATTCTGGCCTTTCAATTTTGTTTTTAGATGTTTCCTAGTTTTCGCATCAAGGTGTGAAATTTCGCGAATTTTGTGTGTGCTAAGTAAGATTTTGTAAATTCGAGTAAATCCGTTTATTTCTAACAAAATCAATGAGTCAGAGTTTAGCATTTGAATTTTTAAATCTAGAACTTGTTTTGTTCACTATAATATTATTTAACATGTAAAATACTCCCACTATTAAAAAAAAACAATTTAATGATTAAAATAACAAATTCTTATTCAATAATAATGCAATATTGTTTTTGTATAGCTTTTTTTAAAGTTTTTATATATACAAGAATCCAGTTTGCCCTGCGTTTGCGAGAACGATAAATAACTCACAAGGCGAAACGCTTCAAAAAGTTTTTAATTTGGCCCCAGAAAGGAATATTTACAGATAGCCAGTTGTATGCTGCATGCTCCAGAGTACGAAATCCTAAGAATTTATTTTTGCTGTTAAAAAGAAAAAAAAAGTGGCGGCGGGGGTGGGGGGAAATTATTTAAAATACCGTTTATCGTGAAGTCTTAAAAAATTAAATTAAATTATTAATCTGTAGGATTTTGTCAAAGTATTTTTCAAACAAATCATCTTATTCAAATTTCATCGACTGGTTTGCAAAATTCAACGAAACAGAGTTTGTAAATCTCGACAAAAAATGTTAGCGATAACTTCAACAATACGGAATGCTATGAGAATTCAAGGAGCTTGTTGCCAAAAATTCTAGTGATAAAACTCATTGAGAAAATGAAATTGCAATTGAAAAGTGCCAGAGAGAGAGAGAGAGAGAGAGAGAGAGAGAGAGAGAGAGAGAGAGAGAGAGAGAAGGTAAATCAATTAGCGATCAATAAAGTTTATGTCAAAAATAAAAAAAACAAACTATTATTTTTATTTAATAAACTGATCGAATTTGTGTGTGTGAGTGAACGCGCGTGTGTGACTCGTGGATTACTGTTAGCGTTAGTTGTTTTCTTCTCTCCGAACACCAGTAAATACAGTAAATAAGTTGAGCCAGCGAGCGTTCCCCGCTGCCGACGGACATCCGTGCACTTTTCCAACAGACGCTGACTTCTCTATCGACCAATCCGAAGCCTCGCTTATCAGTCACTGATACATTTTCCGACCAATCGCAGAGAACCATCTCAGTACATCTCACCGATGAAGCCGCTCTCGGAGTTTCTCTCGGTGGTCACAACCTACCTCTATTGTTGTTGTTTTTTTATATTTTTGCCACACTTTCTTTCCCATTCATCATCGCCATTGTTATAATAGGTGACGTCATCGTCAATATTATCATAATCATCATGGTCATGAATGTTTTTGGTAATAGTTTATGCTCGTCTCAGTAAAAAAAAATATTGAAGAAAAATGGATATTTTTTATCAAACGATTGAGTCATTTTGCCTTATTTAATTTCAATTACTTTGTTAGGTTCTGTTTTTTTTTGTGTTTGTAACTTGAGGATTCTTCTTTTAATTCTTATCTTTTTTACGGCCTCCCTTTATATATTTCTTTTTTCGTTTTTTTCATTTTCTTTCTTTCCTTTTCATTTTTTTTTCAATATTGTTTTCTTTCTTTATTTTCAAATTTTCTTTTTTTCTTTACTTTTCTTTCATTTTGTTTGTTTCTTTTATATTTATTTTACATACTCCCTTTCTTTCTTTTTTTTTTACTTTACATATTCCCTTTCTTTCTTTCTTTCTTTCTTTTACTTTTATTCTTTTTCTCTTTCTTTCTTTCTTTCTTTCTTTCTTTTACATTACATATTCCCTTTCTTTCGTTCTTTTACTTTACATATTCCCTTTCTTTCTTTCTATCTTTCTTTCTTTCTTTCTTTCTTTCTTTTACTTTACATATTCCTTTTCTTTCTTTCTTTCTTTCTTTCTTTCTTTCTTTCTTAAAAGCAGCATAGCCCTTGACCCTAATTATATTTCAAGCATTTTCCAACAGGTGTTTGAATATATATATATATATATATATATATATATATATATATATATATATTTGATTGATTAATTAAATTTTTAAATGTAAATTTTGATACCCCTCTACCTTCCTCTTCCTTTCTCCTATTAATATCTACCTTTTAAGAAATAAGGATATTTAGACTAACTTAACCCCTAAATTTTCCTGCATGCATATATATATTTTTCCCCGCACCTAAAATATTTTTTTTTAATTTTTTAATAATTTTTTTAATAAATTTATAATTTTTATAAATTCTATTTTATTTTAATTTAAATCTAAATAAATTATATGTCAGTTTTTTTTTTCCCCCAAATAATTTTTTTTCTAAAAATCTTTTTTCTAATAATTTTATATCCATTTAAATACGCTAGTTTTGTTAACACATCCCTAGTGTCTCTACATGTATGAAATTTTTCTTTTCTTTATTTTTCTTCTTTTTCTTTTTCCCTTTCTTTTCTTTTTGTTTTAGAACAGGTGAAGAGGTTCATCCCTTGTTTCCTGTTTAGGATGCGGTTTCCGGTTTTCTCTTTTCCAATCTTTTCACTCTTTTCCTTTTTTATTTTTATTTTTATTTTTATTTATTTATTTTCAATTGGAGTAGATAGACTAAACTATCGCCCGGATCACACCCACCCACATCTATTGAACAGGTGAAGAGGCTCAACCCTTGTTTCCTGTTTAGGATGCGGTTTCCGGTTTTCTCTTTTCCAATCTTTTCACTCTTTTCCTTTTTTATTTTTATTTTTATTTATTTATTTATTTATTTCCAATCTTTTCACTATTACGTAGCCCCCTGCGCATCAGTGGCGTTACCGCCTTGCTTGGGGTGATATGATTAAGAAAAAAAATATATATATATATATATATATATATATATTTTTAATCGTATCACCCTGCTGTGCAGGGGGCTACGTAATAGTGAAAAGATTGGAAAAGAGAAAGCCGGAAGCCACATCCTAAACAGGGAAGAAGCGATGAGCCTCTTCACCTGTTCAATAGACGTGGGTGGAGTGTGAACCGGGCGATAGATAGGTCTATCTACTCCAATTTGACATAAGGATTAAAATCTGTAGATGCATATAGCTTCACACACACACACACACACACACACACACACACACACACACACACACACACACACACACACACACAGAGTGTGCGATAGGTAAATTATCACCATTTTATAGCTCTAGTTTTGCGCATTGTGAGTTGTTTATTTTTCATTTGTCGACTGCCCATTATAGTGCAGTCAGTTGGGCACCGTCTGTGAAAACAAGAGCACCATCAAGCAATTTATTTCGCCAGAAATTTAGAAAAGCATGCTGTACAGTTTGGCATTCGCACCGGAGGGCTCCAAAACGAATAATAAAAACTAACCCCAAATCACAACATCCACCATACTGTCGCTTTGTTAATTTTTCTTTTTCTTTCTGTCTATGAAGAAAATTTAATAAAAGTGAAAAATGTTAGAGTGAGATACGTTTCCTATTTGTTCATTTTTTTCATTCTATCCACACACACACACACACACACACACACATATATATATAAGCAGACATACTCTTTATTTGCTCGTAGTTTTAAATCCCTTTCATTTATTATTAATTTTTGTGTACTTTGTAATCCTTCACTAATTACTCGTTACTAATTATGATTATTAAATTTAACCCTTGGTAGGGGGCGGGGGAAAGTTGAAACAGTTAAAGACGAAACGAAATATCTTAAATTTGATTATGGATTGTTAAAAGAACAAGTTTCTAATTCGTATGTTTTTGTTTCTTCTGCCCTTACAAAGTAAAACCCTCGAAAAAAACGTCCCACTCTAACTTTTATGGTAAATATCCAGCTCCTGTTTTCTGAAGTGGGTATTGCATTTATTTTAATATATATATATATATATATATATATATATATATATATATATATATTAATCGTATCACCCCGAGCAAGGCGGTAACGCCACTGATGCGCAGGGGGCTACGTAATAGTGAAAGATTGGAAAAGAGAAAGCCGGAAACCACATCCTAAACAGGGAACAAGGGATGAGTCTCTTCACCTGTTCAATAAACGTGGGTGGAATGTGAACCGGGCGATAGTTTAGTCTATCTACTCCAATTGAAAAAAAAAGAAAAGAAAAGAAAAAAGAAAACAGAAAATAGTGAAAAGATTTGAAAAGAGAAAGCCGGAAACCACATCCTAAACAGGGAACAAGGGATGAGCCTCTTCACCTGTTCAATAAACGTGGGTGGAGTGTGAACCGGGCGATAGTTTAGTCTATCTACTCCAATTGAAAAAAAAAAAAAAAAAAACAGAAAATAGTGAAAAGATTTGAAAAGAGAAAGCCGGAAACCACATCCTAAACTGGGAACAAGGGATGAGCCTCTTCACCTGTTCAATATACCCAAATGAATAAGAACGAAGAAAATAATTGCAACGTTCAAAACATTAATTTAAAACAGTGCTCAATATAAAAATAGTGCAATTAATATTTATTATTTATTATTACGTTAGAACCCGTGCAAACTACAGACTACTACAAAAATGTATATTTATATATGGTAAAAATCTACATTTTAAATATGCTATATTCATGGGTACAATGCTAATATCAGAGATAGAGTGTATGTAAGAAAAAAAATATAAAAAATGGATACTGACGTTAGCACCAAGTGCCATGCTTGAACGCAATCTTCAGGCCATGTGTATTGAGTTTTCGCTGTATAATTTATATATGCTTGCCATTAGTGCATTATGGGTAGTGAGGCCTATCTGAACGGTTTTTGAATAAGCGCTATATATATGAAATTGCATTATTATAATGATTGTAGTATTATTCGTGCTTTCCTTCTGTTTTTTCTACAAACATTTTCACGGCAACTTTTCCAACGAGCTTTTCTCCTTAGTGTCTCGATTGCTTGAACTCAAACGTGCTACTAGATTGGCAGATAGGTCTCATCGTATCGTTGAACTAGCTAGATGTAACCGGAAGTTCTATTCTAATACTTTATTTTGCCACACTTCTCACCTGTGGAACTCTCTTCAGTTTTCTGGCTTCCTTGCCAATTAAAATCTACAAAAATTCAAAATTCCTCACTCTCCCAAATGACCTGCAATGGAATGGCTACATCGAACTCATACCTGTAACCTCTTGGCAGTCTTGCCTTGCTCGGGGTGAAATGATTATAAAATAAAATGTAAATTCAACGTCATTCACCATCTTCTGTCTTCTTGAACCCTATTCCTGGTTCTTTTCCTCATTTGTGGTGCAGTGGATATCGGCTCGGAACGAGAAATCGGGCAGCCAAGTTCGAATTCCAGTTGAATTCCTTGCATTCACTTACGCGCAAATACCCTTGGGAAAGCTATTAATACGTCTCTTCCTTCCAGTTATGGGCTAAATAACAGGACAGATTGAGTTCTATAGCTTTGCATGGCAACTAGTCTGCCGCAGAAAGTAATGGCAACCTACTGCGGGATAATCTGCCCAGTCAGTCATGTCTCTTTCGAGACATGATCGCCCAAGCGTGTATTACGCATGGCACTTAACTGACTGACAAACTACAGACTACTTATTACTTACCTGATGCCAGGTAAAACTGCTCATCTCCCAATCGCGTCTCTGTCTTCAGGCAGAGCGTGTCTCAGTTGTGTCTCTGTCCGCGGACAGATATGCAGCTGAGAAAAAATAAAATTGCAATAGAAGGGTGGATCTTTGGTCGCCACTGAGGCCAGTGCAACCGACGGTTGTGGGGGCCAGGCAATCTTTGGCGTACGCGATGACATTATATTCAGTTCCCTAAGCTGACCACATCGACTATCCATAACTAAGTAGCAGCGACCAATACGATGTTTTGTATTTGTATGTATTTTGCATATCTGCAATATAATCGATCATGACTTGGCATCTCGATTTCAGTCACTTTCTCACGGACGTGATGTTTTGCAATTACAATGTTTTTTTGTTTTTTTGTTTTTCACACTTTAATATTTATTTTGTTTTGTTGTATGTTTAATAATAATTTTTTATAATCATTTCACCCTAAGCAAGACCGTACTGCCATTAGTTGGCAGCGGGTTATTTGAGAGGAGGCCATTGACCTTGTGTCACATCACTTCTCAGTGGGGAGCCGACGTAAATAAATATACAGACAGTTTGTTTACTTATTTAATCATCATCATCATCATCATCATCATTTATCCATTACACCCAATGGTGCATAGGGTAGCAACTTTTTGTTGCTGTTTCTGTAATACACTGTTTTTTACGAGGCAGGGTTGTTAGCCCTGCACCCAACCCTACGTGATACACTCCTTGGGCGATCATGTCTCGAAAGAGATATCACTGACTGGGCAGAAGATTATCCCGCAGTAGGTTGCCATTGCTTTCAGCAGTAGACTGGTTGCCGACCAAGGCTATAGAACCCAATCTGGAAGGAAGAGACGAATTAATACCTTTCACAAGGGTATTTGCGCGTAAGTGAATGCAATGAATTCAACTGGAATTCGAACTCGGATCCCCGCTTTCTCGTTCCGAGCTGATATCCGCTGCACCACAACGCACACCCATATAGTACCCAGCGCAAATGACGCCATTTTAATTATAATTTAATTAAATTTTCAGTACCTGATTTTTTTTTACATAAATAATGTTTTTCATTTCCTATTAATGTTAACTCAAAGTACAAATTTTGAAGTGCCTACATATAAAATATTTCAAATAAAGATTTATTTTTAATATTTTTTGATATTTTCAAAATCGGGTATGATATACCCATGGTTAGTAGTGGTGTAACTTTAATTGATGGTTAGTCTTCCAGGATTAAGTAACTCAGTGAAAAATTGTCTTCATGTCAGCATTTGGTAATAAGTCCGGAGCGTTTATTTAAAAAAACTACTGTTGATCTGGTCGCCATGTTGCGCTTTCTTTGAAGGTTTCGTTGCGGGCTTTTAGCGTAATGAATATCCATGATTGAAAAATGGTTCATTTGATCATCTCGGTCTAAGGCGATGTTTTAGCTCCTTGGTTAATATATTCTGTAGTTTTGAATGTTTTAGGGTTAGTGGTTATAGCTACTTACCCGCCCTTACGGTAGGCTTTGGCTGTTTTTCTTACTTTAATGATACTTTTGGTGTATTTGGGCTTTTGTTTGTAAGTTCTCATATATTTTTGGAGAGTGTTGTGCTCTTTGTGCATTTTATTATTGTCAAACACATTTTATATGCACAGTTTCCATGGTCCTCCAGTTACTCCTATGTATTTTTCTCCATTATCTGATATTTTTATGGTGGCTTTGTGTATTATATTTCTTTGCAGACAATCGCTGTTTAAGAAACATTCAGCGTTCCTCTGTAATTACAGATGGAGTTGGTCGGTACGGGTGAATTATTATTTATTTTTCTGTTGTGCTGTGCAAGTAATTTTTAATTTTTTTTTACATCTCGGCGCAGCTGTAGTTGATTGCTAATGTGTTTTACTTAAATATTTTGTGGGGAGTGGGAGGAAGTGTCCGTGGATGATTTTAATGAATTTTTTTCATACGTTCGTCTTTGTTTTTGTTGTACGGTGGGTTAAACTATATCATGTTTCTTTTTTTGTTGTTTTTGTGCGGGGTGTAGCGTATGAGATCAACTATGCTTTAGAACCGTTTCATGATCATTTTCCTGGTTTCGTTAAAGAGGGCTTCATTATAAGCTTCAACAGATAACTTACAATTAATTGGTTGCGAGATTTGCTTGATTATTGTTGATGGCCGTGTGTCTAAAGTTGGTTGTTGTTAGGTTTTCTATATGGTTTATATGTATTTTCTTTTACTGTGAGGTATAGAAAATGTAAATGTATTCATTTCAATTTTTTTTAATGTCTATGTCATATCTGTTATGGGGAAACATACCTATTCCTCAGATAATGGACTCTCCCTCCTATATTAATAAGAGTTAACAGGAAGTTCATGGGAGTTCTTTAGACTTCTATTAGAGTTCAGTAGAAGTACTAGGCAGTTGATATTAGTCGGCAGTTATTCGAATACTAAGGAATCAACTTTCAGTGGAAGATTACCAAGTTCCTAACATTTTGGGTACGTTAAGTCGATTAGCAACCGACATAGCACGATTATAACCTTCAGTGCAAAAGCTACTCCACAACAATGTTTTAAAGAATTCTGTGATTACGTTTCAATTTGTTTTGTCTGCTACAGTTTCTAGGATTATGAAGCCATCGTCCTTGTACGTACCTATATTATTTTTGTTGATTATTTTACTTAGTATCTGTAGTATACATATGCTTATTAGTTTGCACGTTCCGGTTCCGTCAAAGCTTCTCGTTGTAACATTGAACGTTACTATTGACCTTTCTTTTGCTAAGAACTTCGTTGTTAAATAATAGGGATTTCACCAGTTCTTGGTGGTATTTATTTGGTTTCTGCTTATCTTTATGTATTCTTGAGCTAAAAAGAGATGACTTTTTTTCGCTTGGACTCGGTTATTGAAGGTTAGAATGTTTTTATATCTAGTTATATAAATTCGCAAGTATTTCTTCTTTTTTTTTTAGATTACAGAAACATCTTTGGTTGTTTTCGCTGTTTTATTCCTAATTTCGTTCTGAATTAATATCTCTAGTATTATTTTATCTAGTTCATTTTATTTGGGTTTATGGGTCGCCATGTTGCGTTTTCTTTGAAGGTTTGTTTGCGGGCTTTTAGCATAATGAATACCCATGATTCATTTGATCATCTCGCTCTAAGGTTTAAGTGATGTTTTAGCTCCTAAGTTAATATCATATTCTGTAGTTTTGAGTGTTTTAGGGTTAGGGTTTTAGGGTTTTGTTGTCATTGAGTGACTGATATTTTCGGGAGTTCAGATCATGTTTTGCGTGCAGGGATGAATACGTTAGAGAAATTCTTTATCTTGGACATATTCAGCCATCTTTGAAGACTGCTTGCAAAACTGATACAGACTGTCGCCACTCGGTGTTGAACGCTGTACACATTTCTTAGACAGATAGACAATAGCAGACATATATAGATAATCTTTTTGAACATCGAATCTTAGAGAGTGAGAGTCAGCGAGTGATAAGAAAGAAAAAAGACAGAGTTAAAGAGAGAGAGAGATACTGTGTATATAATAGATAGATAGGAGACTGACATAGATAGATAGATAGATAGATAGATAGATAGATAGATAGGAGACTGACATAGATAGATAGATAGATAGATAGATAGATAGATAGATAGATAGATAGATAACCTTTTTGAGCATCGCGTCTGAGAGAGAGAGTCAGTGAGAGATGAAAAAGAAAAAAGACAGACATTTAAAGAGAAAGTGAGTTAGAGAGAAAAATAGTGTGTGTATAATAGATTGAGTAATTGACTTTTCGGCACCATATTTGAGATAGGGATAAGAGGAGAAAGAAAAATCAAAGAGATTGAGAAAGATGAGAAAGAAAAGAAGAGAGAGAGAGGGAGAGAGAAAAGGGGAGAGAGAAAGTAAATGTATCGTCAGTATTTCTGTCAACACCAATAATAATCTTTCTAGCTTATTTGTTATGAGTACAAAACAGTGCAAAAAGTAGGGAGACCTTGTACATGTATAGATGCTATTGATTTTACTGATATGGGCCGGTTCAATTTGGGCATGATTATAAGAAAAATAGGATATGGTTCGGTAGGGTTGGATGTTGTTTAGAAGCACTCTCACATCGACCAGCACCAGTATTTTGGAAGTCACTATGCGTCATAATTTCGTAGATTTTACATTTTCAGTTTATGTCACAAATCTTGAAATAAAAATATAGTAGGAAAAGAAAGAAAAAAAGAAAGAAAAAAGTGCAAGTATGTTAAATTCTATTAAAGAAAGAAAGAAAGAAAGAAAGAAAGAAAGAAAGAAAGAAAGAAAGAAAGAAAGAAAGAAATACAAAGTTGTGTAATAGTTAAGGATATTTACCCTACTTGCGTTGTGGTACAATGGATATCGGCTCGGGACGAGAAACAGGGGAGCCGAGTTCGAATTCCAGCTGAATCCATTGTATTCACTTACGCGCAAATACCCTTGGGAAAGGTATTAATCTGTCTCTTCCTTCCAGTTATGGGTTAAATAGCAGGACAGATTGGGTTCTATAGCCTTGGTCGGCAACCAGTCTACCGCAGAAAGCAATGGCAACCTACTGCGGGATAATCTTCTGCCCAGTCAGTCATGCCTCGAGCTGGCCCCGGTGACGAGCACCTGATCCACCCCTCTGCTGAAATGGGGTGGCGCGGACGTGGGACACTGTTCCCTGGGAAACTGTTCCCCTGGACCGAACATCTACTCAGTGTAATTTTTCTCAAATGCACCCCTGCCCTCGCGGACGGAGTTACAACTGAGCCGTACTCTATCTTCGAGGACAGAGACGCAACTGAGAGATGATTTTTTGGTCCTTACCCGACACAAAAATGTGCCAGGTAAGTTGTGTAATAGATATATTGAAAAAACTCTGAATGTATTAAGACTCAGATGGTTTGGTTCGCTTTGTTTTACGGCATATCAACTTTTATGGGTCAATTAATGCTATAAAATACAAATCTTAGATAATCCAACAATTAACTAAAACACAAAAAGTAAAAATGCACACCCGCAAAAATGGATCTAAACGACTGAAATCATTTTGGAAAAACCCAGACCAAAGAAAATTTCACAAGTCAGTGTGAAAATTAAGATTCTGATTGGATAGGAAATAGCGAATTGAACTATGACCCCGGTCAATTTTTCTTAACACCTAAAAAATGGGTATGTCGTTTGATCCAGTCACATGGCTAGATTCTACTACTTAACCACGTCACTTGACCGGCCAGATCAGTCAGTCGACTGCTACTATGACACTGTCAGCACTCCGCCTTAGGGTTGAGAGCGCTCTCTACTTTCGAGCAGAGAGCACTAACCCTGTCGTGGTTCCGCCGAAGGGTAGAATCACGACTGGGGCGAAATAGACAGATATTTTTAGCCTGACTATATGGCCGGGAAGACCCACATTAAAAAAGACCTGGTGTCACATCTCGCCTTTCGTGGGAAGGTCGGTAAACACCGTCAGTCAGATGGGAGCAGGAATTAGAGACGACGCGCTAAAATGTAACAAAAGAAACTTCAAGCCGGCACCCCGGACATATAAAATGCCGACATACATTCGTTCTTCTTCTTCTTCCAATTTTTCTTTCTTCGTCTTTACTCACACGCCGTCAAAGAAACAACAACAATAAGACATCTTCAACAGACTCCTAAAAACTAACCTTCCTCTTCACTCATTCGCCGTCAAAGAAACAACAACAAGACATCTTCAACAGACTCCTAAAAACTAACATTTTTAATTTCCTTTATTGCTTCACTTTCCTTTTTCACTCTTTAATAAAAAAAGGGAACCTTTAAAAAAGGCAAAGTAAGACAGACTTATTAGTAGCCTGATTAATCTTTTTACATACACGTATAATGCTACTATCAACTATAAGCTCTAGATTCATTTAACTCCTTACTACTATTTCTCTGGAATATTAAACTATTTACATTTTTTCTTTGAACATTTAACGCATACAAATTAATTAACTCTCTATATTTTCTATTTGAGTATTTTAATTCTTACGAATTTTTTATTCTGTTTAGTTAATACATTTTTACTTTAATATACAAGACGAAATATTTTATTCTTTCACATTCCAACACCCAGCCTTCAACCTTCTGATAACTTAAATTGTGGGGACTTCGGTTGTGTTTGGCACAAGGCCAATTTGACAAACATCACTGAGGCCCCTACAGTGCTGACAAGATTGTTTTATAATCGATTCATATGAATAGAATATGTTCTTTGTAAGAAACCATATTGTAGATCAGGACTGGTTTATTTTGTTTTACGGTATATCAACCGCAATGGGTCATTTAATGCTGGCAAGATTTTTACAATCGATTCGTATGAGTAGAATATATATTCTTTGTCAGAAATCAGATTGTAGATTAGGATTGGTTTATTTTGTTTTACGGCATATCAACCACAATGGGTCATTTAATGCTGGCAAGATTTTCACAATCGATTTATATGAATAGAATATATATTCTTTGTAGAAAACAGTTTGTAGATTAGGTCTCAATGACGTACTTTTGTAAAGAATGTTTTGACGAAAGTCAGATGTATTAATGAT
The DNA here is from genome assembly GCA_037127315.1 of Ascarosepion bandense. Taxonomy (NCBI): domain Eukaryota; kingdom Metazoa; phylum Mollusca; class Cephalopoda; order Sepiida; family Sepiidae; genus Ascarosepion; species Ascarosepion bandense. Next base: position 384,691 of record JBBBDQ010001675.1, read on the forward strand.
ATATACTTTTTTTCTTCATAAATATACTGCTGTTATATTTTTTTTCAAAAATCTATTGTTGGTAATATTTTTCCTCGTGAATAAAGCTGGTAATACTTTTTTTCTTAAAAAAATGTATTGCTGGTAATATTTTCTTCTCTAAAAAGATATTGCTGGAATTTTCACTATAAAGATCTATTTTTATACTTTCTTAGTGTTTTGACCCCAGTTTGGGGGTTAACTATTTGCCCATAGTTGGGACCCTAACAGGTGCTACCATTAACATTCATTTAAACACTCGTCAAGACCTTTCAGGACCTATCCGTGATATACTCGTTGATAATACATACATAATAGCATCATCAACATACAAATGATGATTAAAAATAATGGAGGCATTACTAATAAAAAAGAAAACTCGTACCCTTAATAACATCAATTATGAACACGGTAACAATATACTTACTGTGTTCTGAACTTAACATACACAAGACTCTATATACGTAAACTTTCCACACGTTTATTTATAAGTAAAGCAAAATTAATTCTTGATAATGGCTAAAAGTGTAGCTGAAAGTGCTCGAATGTATAAAACTTTAGGACAATTCTTATATAATTTGAGTTCTGAAAAGAAAAAAATCATAAGAACACATGAAAAATTATATAACGAACTTTATATATATATACATTCTGAATCGTAATAAAAATAGTATATTTACTCAAAGGTCCCTTTAAGTTAGATCACAAATATATGAAACGTTTTGTCTATTTCTTCATCTCTTTTCTTTTTTGTTTTAGAAAATGTTGGGATATGGAGAAAGCTGGAAGAAAAAAATTTGTAACAGTAATGGATATATCAACGGAAATAGGGTCAAGACTGGGGTTTGAACAATTAGGTTGACACTCTGGCCGTTAAGATTGAAAGAAGAAATCATATATTCCTAAAAAATATAAACTTTTTCTAATTTAAAGTGAATCTCTATTCTGATTAGTTAAATTGAACACACACATACATTTTTCATGTCTTCCCATATCTATAAGTGACAAACGTATTGTTTCTTATATTTAAATAAAAATCATTTTCACAACAATGATCTAACATTGCCTGATGATGAGGTAGAAATCCCGAAACGTAGAAATTTCCATGTCACAATGTAATTCTAATGAAAAAACAAATTTTATTATATAATTAAATTATGTTTTACAATGTTTCTGGTATTGAGGATTTTATAAAAAAAGTAAATGCCGGAGAACTCAGAATTGTAAAACTGTTGGTTCTCTTCACCTGGATTTATATATATATATATATATATATATTAAAAAAGGATTATTCTGAAAGGATTTTTCGGTTGCTGAGGTGATGTGTTATCCCCCGTGGGGATTTTCATATCGAAATGGTCATTCAACATCATTGAATTAATCCTTTTTTAATTTATATTTGCTCTGTAATATTTTATTACATGGAGCTCTCTTCCTGTATCATTTTTTTAATATTAAAATAAAATTTTTAATATTAATTAGGATCGGGTTTTTGGAATTTACCTTCCTGCTTTTTTCATTTGGATTAAAGTATCTGATATAAAATATATATATATATACAAAATGGTAAGCTACTTGTTTTTGAGCACACCTGTCTGCTAAGGAGACTACCCAATCCCTATTGCAGACGTCTGCTCAGGAATATTTGTGCTTGTTTAGCATACATAGTGCTTCCCTCCCCCTGTGCTTTATATTGCAACCATGTCGAGCAGACATTAGTTACGGTTTCTGGCGGAGAGCGTATAATCTGGTATAATCAACAGTTTTTTCAACAAGGCCATTAAACAAGGCCATTTTGGACAATACACATTTATATCATATTTAGCTATCTGATGATTGTGAAAAAAAAGCACGAAACTTTTAGTTGTGGCCGGTCACCGTTGACTGTTTATTTAGAAATATTTACTAACGTGTGGGTCCATGCTGTCAAAAATGACGGCAAGATATTTATATCTAAAATGACGGCTACATATATATTGATGTACCTATTATTGAGTATCTTATATTGAGATATAAGAAAAAAAACAAAAATCCAAAGGAGGGAAATATATATAGTCATCCGCAGACAGATCTGTTTCGCAGCTCATCAGGAGGGTTAGACAGCCGATTGCTTTTTACTCAGGATTGAAACCCCACCGAATTGGCGCCAGGCAGAAAAAGGCAGACTTTTTAGCGTGTATATTATCATTATACAGGCCTAATAGCCAGAGCGTTCTAATTCATATACCACCATATATATATATATATATATATATATATATAGAAAACTACTAAAAAGTTGTAAGTTTAAAAATGTATTTTTTTGAGAGTATTTATTTATTTCTATTATTATATTTGATATTTCAGACCGTCCTCGGCCTTTTATCAGAAACAAAGTAGTTTTTTTTAGTAGTTTTTCTTATACATATTATTAAGACAGTATACGTGGATCATCACTATGTTATATATATATATATATATATATATATATATATATATATATATATATATATATCCTAGTTGGTACAGAACGAAGAAAGAATTTTTTCCGTCCAAAACATTAATTTAAAACAGTGCTTGATATATGATGTATAGAGCTGTGAATATTTATTATAAATTATGTTTTAGAACATGTACATTATTTTTTAATATATGTCGTCGACAATCATATGTTTGTTTCAACGGGAGGTAAAACCTGCCGAAGAAACGTTGGACACCCAACGTTGAAACAAACATATGATTGTCGAGGACATATATTAAAAAATAATGTACATGTTCTAAAACAATATATATATATATATATATATATATATATATATATATATATATATATATATGGTGGTAAAAACATTAAATCCATCCGGATGAAGAATACGCCGGCAACCTTTCAAAGGATAGTGCATTCCCTTCTTCACAAAATTCATGGATGTGAGGTCTGCATAGATTATGCAATTGTGTACAGTATGACTTGGGACGCACATGTACACATCATCAAGCAATTTTTTCTTCAGCTGGAAGAAGCAAACCTATGTGTGAACCTAAACAAGAGCGAATTCTGTCATGCAACAGGAAATTAGTTGGGTCATACTTTTGATCAGGGATAGGTTAAGCCTATCACGGCAAAAAATGGATGCTATCTTAAAGTATCCTGTTCCAACTAACAAAAACAACTAATAAGAAAGTGATCTGAACCGAAGCTGCCTCGCTATTGTCTCTTTCACCATGAACATGACAGGAGGGGAATATATATATATATATATATATATATATATATATATGCAAGTACACAACGATCTTTATTATTATAGGGAGGATATATATATATATATATATATATATATATATATATATATATATATATATATTATTATTATTATTATTATTATTAAAATACTTAAATTCAAAACGGAAAAGTAGGAAGTTAAACCCCAAGAACCTGATCCTAATTAATATTAAAATTTTAATATTAAAAAATTAAAAAATGATACAGGAGGAGAGCTCAATGTAATTAAAATTACAGAGCTAATATAAAGTAAAATAAATTTTCAAAATTTAAAAATGTTGAATGAAAATTTCGATATAAAATCCCTAAGAGAGAATTTACGTCTCCTCAGCAACGTCCAGCAACGTCCGTCTTTCAAAATGGAAAAAAAAAAAATTAAAAAAGAAAAAACAAATAAAAAATGCTTTATATATATATATATATATATATAATACTTAAATATAAATGTGGATGACGAGATTCATGCTGGAACGCATACTTCTGGTCATGACAATAATTTTACGTATATATATATATATATATATATATATGTGTGTGTGTGTGTGTGTGTGTGTGTGTGTGTGTGTGTGTGTGTGTGTGTGTTTGCGTGTGTGTGTGTGTAAGTGAAATTATATATTTCTGTTAAGGAATGTACGTTTGTTTTCAATGTAGCAAGGACGAGCTAAGCATCTGAGGTAGCCAGATAGTCGTGCAAATGTCTGGTTTTGGTAAATTTTCTATTTATATATACATCTATAGATTGGATTTAAAAATGTCGCTCACTTCACATTGGCCCGCTGCCTAATATCCTGATTGTGAAAGTTTTCTGATCGGTTCGTCGAAGTATTTTTAGAGATAATGACATTTTGGTAAAATCGAATTTTCGGTTTGGAGATGACCTTTTTCAAGAACTATAACAAATTTCATTGCTTTTGAGCAAATTTTATCGATTTATGATACAAGAGCATAAGGTAAAAAAAAGTCATAACCCTAACACACACACACACACACACACACACACACACATATATATATATATATATATATATAAATGTAAACTTATCACTAAACTCTTATCGAAAAACCCTCCGAGTATATACGCGGTAGGAAAAAATGATTGTAAAAAAAGAAAGAGTTAAGTACGTGAACATCAGTCAAAGTACGTAGCCCAAAGAAAAAACCCTGAGACGAATAATCTATAACAAAAAAGCGCTCAATACGTAATTTTACTTTATATATATATATATATGTATATATAAAGTAAAATTTATAGTAAAAATATACTACAAAAGCCAAAATTAGGACCCCTTAGAGACGATAAACCTTTATAATATTAACAACACTCTTACATCAAATTTTATCTATTCCATACCACAAACTGTGATCTATTTTAAAGTTTTATAGAAAAAAGCGATTTCCTAAATTTAAAATTAAGGTTAAATATACAAAATTACATTAATTATAAATACTGAGTTCGATTAAAAAATAGTGTATAGTCGTACAAACAATTAAATAAGAAAGATAAGTGCACTAAATGGTAACTACCATCCCCTCTCCATCGCATCTAATCATATTCTTCCCCACCCTTACACTTCTTTACCCTCCTCTTTTCCTAAACCCGAAGAAAAAAACCCAGCCATTAGGCCATAAAAAGCTATACCATATCTTAATGTTAAATCTGTCTACAAAATTCCCGACAAGTTCATTAATCAACTCTATCCCCCACACATTCCCTCTCTTCAAAATTCTAACGTACAATTTACAAGACTTATCCTCTATCACTAACCTCACCAACATCCCACACACAACTCGCCAAATATAAGAAAAGAAACTTTCCATTCCTTTCCGCACCACCTGAGGAGACATTGTCATTTCAATGTCGAAACAAAATGTACACTTTGTAGTAGATAAAAAATTTGTACATATATAACTATAATTTATAATGAATATTCACAGCTCTATATTATATATCGAGCACAGTTTTAAATTAATGTTTTGAATGTTGTAAATGTGTTCTTTGTTCCTTATTCACTCGGATATATATACATATATAGTGTTTAATAGTGTTTTAAGGTTGTTGTTTTTCAGTGGTTATTACTGATAAGATGTATTTTGGCAAGCAGGTTTTGAACAATGTTATGTATTGGAAGTAGTAGCAAAAGAAAAGTAACGGATTTATTAAAACACAGAGTTAATTCACAAACAAATATTTTATTTACGATAAACACAAAATAACATATATACAAAATTACAATTTTTGGCATTCAAAACAGAAAACAGAGTTTACTGCTGTAAAGTGTTACGAAAGAAGAAAGGAGTGTGGGTCAAGTACGTTTTTAACACGTTAGGTCTAGCCAAGTAGTCTAAGTGCTATACTGGAAATCTTTAAATATATAATGATTAACTTTTAGTTTGGCCAATGAAAGAGTCAAAAATTCTATTTACCCATTTAGTTCCATGAGGTTCTCTTTCAGGTTTGTTGGTCGGCAACTTTTTATAGAGGTTCTCTCGGCTGGATATACGAATCCGCGAACTCTCGCCGGAGTTCATAATGTCAGCAGTTCCTTTCTACAATTGACTACTCTTTTCCCAAAACCTATTTTTATCGGGGCTAACAGCTAATTAGCATATTTCTCGAATCATCTCGAATTATCGAGATTTTTCTAGAAGATTCTGGAATGATCTAGAATCTTTCAAACGTTCTATTTCTAATTTCTCTATTTAACAACTACTTCATGAATAAAAACCCTTTTGTACTAACAGCTAGGACTCAGTAGAATCTCTTACTATAAATTTTAACTTTTGTAGACTTTAATAATATTATTTATTAAGAAATGCACCCTCGTAACAACAACCAATCACAAATAAAAGCACTTGCACAATATCAGACTATATTCTACATAAAGAAAGAACCTGGACTTAACGGCAAACGACCCTGATGAACGAGAACATCATAATGGTGTCCTCACGAAACTTCGAAGTTGGCATTAATCTGCTCGACTAAAGAGACAAACTTTTTGTACTTATATATATATATATATATATATATATATATATATATATATATATATTTATTCCTAAGTGGTCACCCATCTAAGTATTGACCAGGCTCAACGTTGCTTAACTTCGGTGATTGAGCGAGAACCGGTGTAGTCAACGTGATATGGCCGTAAGGTGCTGTAAGCGTTATTGACGGATGTGCGTTGTGGTGCAGGGGATGTCGGCTCGGAGGGGGAAAATCGGTGAGCGGAGTTCCAATTCCAGTCGAACACTTTGCATTCACTTACGCACTGGTACCCTTGGGAAAGGCATTAATCCGTCCCTTCCCTCCAGTTATGGGTTAAATAACTGAGGTCTGTTGTTCATGCGATCTGTGGCAGACGTCTGCACCGATTGTTTGTTATCAGCAGTTCCAAAAAAGTGTGGATGGTGCTACACAAGCCTTCACCACTTTAAACAATTCTTTGTGTGATTGTCTAACTGTGGTAGACGCTCATACGTCGAAATCGACGGGAGAGTTCATAATATATATATATATATATATATATATATATATATATATATATATTATGAACTCTCCCGTCGATTTCGACGTATATATATATATATATATATATATATATACTCATCAGTAGACAGATCTGTTTCGCTGTATCACAGCTCATCAGTACGGTTAGACTCCGATTGCTCTTAACCCAGGATTGAAACCCGACCGAACTGGCGTCAGTCGGCGATTCTACCTCTGGGCTATGGGCGCGCGGTAGAAGAAGGCATACTTTTTAGCGCGTATATTATCATTATACACGCCCAATAGCCAGAGTGCTCTAATTCATTACTGAATGAGCGATGCGTACATAAGCGTAGGTTAGATGTGGCATAAAGACGAAAGTATAGAGCGGCTGGTGAGGATCAATCTCACTATTCAGTCATAATTGAGCAAGAAAGATAAGCTTATTAACCATTACCTCTTCGTATGCATTATTTAAATCAAATATAGTTTGTTCTACTTGCTTGAATTATTTATTGAGAAAGCTTCAAAACGTGTATAGAGTTTTGAGACACCCTCTACGGTGGTCGAAAGTAGGTGAGCCGAAAGTTGAACAGGTTTGTGTATTGGTCATATTATTACAATAGTGTTCATTACAATTACGGTATAGTTATTACTGTACACAATAAAATTTAATTGTCAATGTAATAATTGTATTAGTAAATAAAATTGTTCATCCACTCTGAAAGTAATTATTATCATTTACTGTCCACTTATTTTTGGACCACCCTGTACATATAATACTGCTGTAGACATGTTTCTTTTTCATTTTAAGTACATTTTATATTTTATTTTTGCTTCTACCTATTTTTTCGAATGAGAACCATAGATTTGTTATTGCATAATAAGCATAAAAGTTTTAGAATCTAAAAAAAATTAGAAAAAAAATTAGAAAAAAAATTAGAAAAAAATTAGAAAAAAATTAGAAAAAAAATTAGAAAAAAATTAGAAAAAATTAGAATCTTTCAAAAAATTAAAAACAAGATTAAGTTTTTTTTATTCATTTTGAAAATTAATAGCAAAAATAAGTTTAAAGAACTGATACAGACTCGGACCAACAGCATTTTTATAAACTGAGGACAAAAAATAAATTTAGAATTTTATTTAGTTCTCAGTTTTAACAAACAAAAACAGGTAGAGGTTCTCCCCACAAAGATATACGCACACCCTAGCGCCATGAGTGTAAAGTCGACGAGGGAGATTTTCAAATTTTGCTGACACTGTACAATTTAAAATTTTTTCTTATTGCTCATAGTCATAGTCATCAGCAAAAAAAGGAGCCCGAAACACCAACTACAGGTGGGGATACTAAAAACAAGTAGGTACAGAATTTTAAATACCTGGAAAGGACGGAAAGTGCAACACTGAAATCCGAAAGAGTATTGGTATGGCCAAGGACGCATTCCAAATGCCAAGCAGAGAAATGAGAAATGATTTTCTAAGTGCCGCTTAGATGTGGTACAAAGTCAAAAGTATGGGGTACCCAGTGAGGAATCAAACGCACTATTCAATTCTAAAAGGATCCAGTGAGGCAAGTTTGCTAAGCATTACACCGTGTCGAGGTACCCAGAGCAGAGGAATAAGAAACAGAAAAATTTTGTTGGAAACAAAGAAAAGAGTACTGGATAGTTATGCTGTATTTGTCCTCCTATATGGCAGCGAATGCTGGATGATGTCTTCAAAGATGAATAAGAGATATGTAGCAATAGAAACAAAATAAGTATACTTGACGGTTACTTGATATCTGTCCACTTATATGGCACTAAATGCTGGACAAATTCTTCAAAGAAGAGACATGAAGCACCAGTAACAAAGGTTTGAGTACTGGACTGTTACTTGGAATCTCTCTTTCTCATATAGCAGTGAATGCTGGACAATCTCCTGAAAGATGAAGAAGAGACATGCAGCGACAGAAACAAAAAGTGTACTGGACGGTTACTTGATATCTGTCCTCTTATATGGAACCGAATGATAGACAATCTCTTCAAAGAAAAATTAGTCTTGAAGCAACAGAAACAAATAAGAGAGTTAAGGACTGTTACGCGATATCTGTCCTCCTATATGGCAGCAAATGCTGAACAATCTCATCAAACTTTAAGTGGGGACTCGAAACTACAGAAATGTATTTTTACAGAATGATACTGAGAAAGTGTAAGCAACGAGGAGGTTTCGGAAGGGGATAGAAACGAAAAGGAAACTCATACTTAATACTAGGAAAAGACAGCTGAAATTTCTGTGTTATGTAATGAGGAAGGAGGGCTTAGAGAATCTGATACTTACAGGATGGATAGAGGGAAAGAGAGATAGGGAAATCAACGCATGAGCAAATGAATGTCAAAGTAGGGTTTGGGAGGGGTAACTAGAGAAGGCGTGTTAAGCGCTACAAGTAATAGGAGGTTGTGGAAGGCCATGATCGCCTACGTTCTGAAGGGACACGGCACATAGAAGAAGAAGAAGAAGAAGAGTTATCGCTCGCTTTTCACATATTTCGGTGAACTTTGATGTTTCTTTCCATACTATGGTCAATATTTAAAAATGTCGTACAAAAAGTATAAACACCGACGCGTGATTGAACGCTGATCGCTAGTGAAAAAATAATACAAAAACAATGGATTATTTCACAAGCGATCAAGTGACCACTCAGTCAGTTAAGTGCCATACGTGATACACGCTTGGGCGATCATGTCTCGAAAGAGGCATGACTGACTGGGCAGAAGATTATCCCGCAATAGGTTGCCATTGCTTTCTGCGGTAGACTGGCTCCAAGCTAAGGTTATAGAACCCAATCTGTCCTGTTATTTGACTCATAAGTAGAGGAAGAAGAGATGTATTATATTATTATGTCGTAATTAGTGGGGGATCAGTTTATTACTTTATAACAATATAAAACCGACCCCCACTTTATGACCAGTAGAATTCATGATTCCAACTATTATATTCAGTCTGTCAGTTAAGTGCCATCCGTGATACACGCTTGGGCGATCATGTCTCGAAAGAGACATGGCTGACTGGGCAGAAGATTATCCCGCAGTAGGTTGCCATTGCTTTCTGCGGTAGACTGGTTGCCGACCAAGTATATAGAACCCAATCTGTCCTGCTATTTAACCCGTAACTGGAAGGAAGAGACGGATTAATACCTTTCCCAAGGGTATTTGCGCGTAAGTGAATACAATGGATTCCAACTGGAATTCGAACTCGGCTCCCCGGTTTCTCGTTCCGAGCCGATATCCACTGTACCACAAGACCACTAGGTAACTATAAAAGCACCAGACAGAAATCTGGGGTGATGTGTGTCGATGAAAGTTGGGTAAATAGCGGGTAATCGGAGTTCAGCAGCAAACGAATCTATCGAGTGACACAACTGTGAATCTACTGTGGATCAATCGTATTACGAGTAATTAATTGAATATGTGCCTTGTGGTACAGAATGTGCGTTGTGGTGCAGTGGATATTGACTCAGAACGGCAAATCGGGGAGCCGAGTTCGAATTTCAGTTGAATTCCTTCTATTCACTTACGCACAAATACCCTTGGGAAAGGTATTATTCCGCTCTTCCCTCCAGTTATGGGTTAAATAATATGATAGATTGCGTTCTATAGCCTTGGATGGCAACCAGTCTACCGCAGAAAGCAATGGCAACCTACTGCGGGATAATCTTCTGCCCAGTCAGCCATGTCTATTTCGAGACATGATCGCCCAAAGCGTGTATCACGTATGGCACTCAACTGACTGAAATGAATATACCAAGACCAAAATGTATAACCGTGTTGTACCAAAACCTCAGTAACTTTGTAAGCTAGAAACACAACCAAACGAGGTTACAACAACAACAACAACAACAAAAAATGTCCTTTACTAATTCGGCAATTTTCAAATCATTCTTCAAGTTCTTTTTTTCTTAGTGATTTCTTTCGCCTTGTTTCCAGTTTTTTGTGCTGTTTGACTTCAATGGCGTCTGAAAATCGACTTTTTAAGGCCATGTTTTGGGCCCAAATCTGGGAGATGAAGCAAATTTGACTAATATGCAAATGTATGCATTCCATAAACAGATACAAATCCGCAGAACGCGGGTGGTGAGTAACAAGATGCAGCACCACATGGGATAGGGTACAAATGAGTCTGGGTTCTGTGAGTGAAAGTGTGGCAGAGGGGGTCGAGTAGCCCAACACAGCTGATTGGAATGTTGTTTACGACTTGCACAATGATGGTACACTCCCCACACTGACATAAACAAACATAAGGTAGAGAGTGGGTAAGAAATTGGGGAAATGAGAATACAGGGCGGGGTTGGGGGATTGGAGTTGTGTTTCAAATGACATTGGAAAATGTTGATTGGACATTATGCATAGCCATCTGAAAAAAAAAGGAAATGTGACGAGTCGATGTATCGACCGATCTGCTTCATCAACAAAAGGCAAAATTACAAAAATGCTAACAATTATTATTATTATTATTATTATTATTATTATTATTATTATCATAAAGAATAAAAAAGATGTACATTAAGGAAAAAATGGCCACAACTCAGGAGAAGCATAGAATTGCATTGGAGAGGCAGGCCTGAGGAGGAGAAAAGACTAAACCACCACCACCACCACCAGCAACAACAAAGACAACAACAACAACAACAACATAATAATAATAATAATAATAATAATAATAATAATAATGATGATGATGATGATGATCAGGATCATGATGGATGAAGTAAAAGGAGATATGTTCTCTAGAGAGGCATAGAACTACAGTGTAGACCCAGACCTGAAGGATAAAACACAAGTACACAGCAAAGAAACAATAATAATAACAATAATAATATTGATGGAAGGAAAAGAGACATGCTTCTTAGCAAAGCACAGAACTGCAGTGTAGACCCAAACCTGAAGGGTAAAACACAAAGATACCAAAAAAAAAAAAAAAAAAAAAAAAATAATAATAATAACTTTTTGATGAAGGAAAACAGACATGTTCCCTAGCAAAGCGTAGAACTACAGTGTGGACCCAGACCTGAAGAGTATTTGTCTATATTTCTGAGATGAGGTAGTATTTACACTATTTACATTATTCGGACTATTGTCCTCATCTCTGTTGCCATTTGTACGACGTTTAGGCCGTTGTACACTCCAGGCTTTTTCAGGCTCTTCGCACAAAGGCATGAGAATGATATACCCCAGTAATTGATCGTAATAAAGGGGTCGGTTTGAAACTAATAGCACCTGAAGAAGGCCGGAGCGTACAACGGACTAAACGTCGTACAAGTGGCAACAAAGATGAGGACAATAGTCAGAAAAATGTAAATAGTTAAAACACAAGAGACCAACAAAGAAATAATAATAATAATAATAATAATAATAATAATAATAATAATGTGGATGAATTGAAATAAGGCATGTTTCCTAGAGAAGTATAGAACAACAGGACGCCCGACCAGATATGACAACAGTATTCACTGCACGGACGAATGGTTGATTTGTATCTGTGCAAGATAGACTCAGGCGGAAATAAATTACCTAGCCTGACACAGTGACCCAACCTTTCTAGCAGTCACTTTAGCTATTGATTCAATGTAATGGTTCCACTTGAGGTCGGAAGAAAGTGTGAGACCGAGGAGGTGCAGAATATTGCTCTCAGGGATAGTCGCGTGGTCCATGCTGATGTGGGGTAGGAGGGACTTCCCGTTGTTGTTTACAGATAGCAGTTTCGTTTTAGAAGCATTAAAATTTACAAGCCACTTCTTACCCCAGTCTAGCCCGGAGTGGAGGTCTATCTCGAGAACGGCAGCGAGGTTATCTTTGGCCGCCTCGCCAGATTTTTTACTGAGGCGGGAATAAATACTAGTGTCATCAGCGTAGATGTCAACTTGGGATTTGATCATGTCAGGGAGGTCATTTATGAAGATCAGAAAGAGTTTCGGGTCTAGAATAGAGCCCCGGGGGACACCAGTGTCCGTGTGGTAGGATGTGGAGGCATGCCCATTCAAGACGACCTTCATTATGTGGCTAGATAGGAAAGATTGGATCAAATCAAGTAAGCGTCCAGTGATACCATAACCCTGTAACTTACACAGAAGACCAGCGGGCTAAACCCTATCAAAAGCTTTGGAGATATCCAGGGCAACAGCTCAAGCTATGCCGGACTTATCGAGTGCCTGGTATATGTACTCGGTGATGGTCGTTAGCATATCGGCTGTAGACTTGGCAAAGCGGAATCCATACTGTCTGTCTGAGAATAGTTTATGGATAGTAAGATGTTGAACTATTTCAGTATTGTATTTTCTGAAAAATGGCAGGAAACTGATAAGGCGATAATTGGATGGGTCCAAGGGTTTTCCTGAGTTCTTAAATACAGGAACCACAGAAGAGGACTTCCAGCAGAAAGGAAAACAGGAAGCAGAGAGGCAGTAATTATAGAGTTTAGAGAAGACAGAGGAGTGTTTAGGAAACATTTCTTCATCACCTCTGCTCGTCTTATGGAATATAAGTTTTGATATTATCTTAGACTAGCAGTATAGCTCGGCGTGGCTCGGGTGTAATGAAAGCTTTAAAACTAATCCATGGTCCTGGACCTCAGACTCTTTCGACGTTGGCACGAAAGACCAAAAAGAAATAGTTGTTTCCAGTTAAAGCGAAACCGTAGACTGAAAGAAAAATGAATGGATGTAAGTCAAATTTTGATTTCCTGGTATCGATATCAAATAAGTTTTTTCGTCGTAAACTGAATTTTGAAGGCTAAATAAGTCCTCTGAATAAATGGTATCGTGGCTGAGACTAAGAACTACAATTATACCTACTTAGAGCCAAACCCGAAGCAAAAACTAAAATAAAAGGGCTGAAAAAAAATACAGATATACAGGCAGATAAACAGACACACACACAAACATCTTGCCTTATATATATATATATATATATATATAATCGATTTTCTGAACTATTGTAAGAACTGCAACCTTGAAATTTCTGAATATCGTTTCTTATGTTTTGGGCTATGAGTGTATCAAATTTGATTCAAATCGGACCACTCCTACTATAACACGATTTTTTCGATTATCGATTTTCGATATTTATCGAGGATACCTCGAACACTCGCAGACGCTTATAGTAGAACTGTGTAAATTTTCAAGAAAATCGTTTCAGCCGTTTCGGAGTCTATAGGTAACGGACACACACACACACACACACACACACACACACACACACACACACACACACACACAGAGTTCTATTTATAAATAAGTTTAGATTTAGATTAGATAACATAGAGGAGGTTATGTGAACATGTTTCAATTGAGCCTCAGTTCGGTTGTGGATACTACAGAAGAGTCAAATCTGGAGTTTAATGAGAATCTGCGAGAAAAGCACTCGGCCTAGGTCCACAGATGCCGTGTGGACCTCGAATTTATTGGTTAAGTGAGGGATGGAGGATTTGCTGTTGTTCGGCACACGTTTGCAGAGCCGCCAATAGTCTTTGGAGACGAGCTTGCGGGCAGCTATACGCTGCCTCATTCTCTCAGCAAACAACAGCTTAACGCCATTCTGGGTCCTCTTACACTCATTACGAGCAGAGAAAAAAAAAGGCGCCTATTGTGGTCAGACGCGTGTCTCCGAAATCGCCGGAAGTCGTGGTTCCTGTGTACAATGGCGGCTGAGCAGGCAGGACAGAACCAGGGAAAGGAATGAGGTTCGGGACGAAACTCCCTGATCGGTATGAAGGCATTATTATTCCACAAATACAATAATTTTTTTTTTCTGTGAAAGTAATGAATGCAAAAAGTTCTTTGTTGAAAGGAATAAAATTAAAGCCTTCACATTAAAGTTCGTATCAGCATAGTTCAAATCAACAGATGGTTTGGAAGATAGTAATTGTTTTAGCACAGAGTTTTTGTATCTATTAGGATCGCCATAAAAAAGGGTCAAAAGTTATCTCCCCTGGACCATTCAAGGGAGTCCGTTCCCCAGCTAATAGGTGCTTGCTGTGAGACAAGAAGAAGTGACTTCCGGTAGAGGCTAGCAAACATGGCAGGCAGAACTTTGCCACGCTCTCTATAAACACATCCTTATTCAACATCCACAATTGTTCGCTGTACTCATGTTTCCACAATAATAAATTCCGTATTTATTTCCAATATTCGGCGAGTGTGTCATTGTTCCATTACCGTTTTATTTTGTCATGTTAAAAACATAACAGTATCTTTCTTTTTAAATAGTAATGCGTAGCAAGTTGTATAGGCAAAGGGAAAAATAAGAAGATAATGATAGAAGTGACCTGATTGATTTTCAAAGTTTCTGTGTGCTGCTGACTGTTGATGTCCATTTCTTATGTCTGACTGTACGGGAAATGATGAAAGAGAAAAATGAAGGAGCTGAAAAAGTGAGAAAAATCATGGGTAAGAGAGAACAGAGCGTCCTGGCTCGACTTCTTCTTCTCTCCTCTTTTTATCTCTATCTCCCTCAAAAGTTGATATTAGCTTCAAACATCGCATCAGAAAAAGGCTCCAAAACCCCTGTCAATTTTCTTGTCTTCTGATTGGTCGAAAAATTGGACGTTGTTATCCCTTTGATTTTCCAAGTCCTCCGCATTAAGTTTAGCTTAATGTTTGTTGAAAAAGGTTTTGTTATTGGTTAATTTAGATATATAAGAAAATATTAGAATGGTTGTGGGTGTGTGCAAAAAATATTTCTTTATTATGCTGGTTCTAAGGTTTCGGCTCATATGAGCCATCTTCAGAGTGGTTACAGGGTTGTTGAAGACATCCACCATCAAAGGTGATATTATCTTGTATTGACAAAACATTGCTATGCGATGATAGTCTCCGAATAGCAAACACAGGTCATAAAATGTGTAATACGGTTCGATGACAACCACACCACGTGAGAGACTGAAATGTTAACATAACCACATGTCTAAATGCACTGTAGTGTGCTGTGACTAGATTGAATTGTGATTTTATTGAGTGCATGTTGCTTTGATTTAATGTATATTGTGACGCGGAGTACCGTCGGAGCCTTCGTGGCCTGTTGTCCCTTGTGTCATGATCGATCCTAGTCTGAGAACAAGCCGTCAGCTCACACTCGTCTTTCGTGGATGGCGTTGACACAGCAGCTGGTCCTTGGATTGACCTCTTCAACTGTAATCTCTTAGCTATGTTGTAATTTTGATCTTAAAAGAGTTAAGCTAGAGTATCTCTACCAAGCTAAACCAAGTTGGATACGCGCGCACACTTGTGGAAATTGGAGTAGATAGACTAAACTATAGCCCGGTTCATACTCCACCCACATCTATTGAACAGGTGAAGAGGCTCATCCCTTGTTTCCTGTTTAGGATGCGGTTTCCGGTTTTCTCTTTTCCAATCTTTGCACTCTTTTCTTTTTTTTCTTTTTTTTCAATTGGAGTAGATAGACTAAACTATCGCCCGGTTCACACTCCACCCACATCTATTGAACAGGTGAAGAGGCTCATCTCTTGTTCCCTGTTTAGGATGTGGTTTCCGGCTTTCTCTTTTCCATTCTTTTTACCCTTACGTAGCCCCCTGCGTATCAGTGGCGTTATCGCCTTGCTTGGGGTGATACGATTAAAAAAATAAAAATAACAACGGTACCAATTTTAGAAATAAAATGAATGATGCCTGCACAAACTGTAGATAATATTTACAGTCATCTTTTCCCAAACTCTGTTCCTATTAATTGTCGACGGAACGAATGTTTCGACCAGTTTCGCTAAGTCGGGCCAGACTTGATAATCAGGTAACTGGTAAATTCAAATACCAAATTCAAAAATGTTCGTCAGCGTCTTTTTATTATTATCACCAGTTTTCGTCGGGGTTTTTCTCTTCCTCGGCAGATAACTATGGTTATCATTATTTCAGACTTTGGTAGGCAAAATCACTTCACCTCCGATCGGAGCTCTATAGTTGGCAACAGCAGCGCAGCGACTCAAATTGATTTCATCTCACTCCTTACCGGAATCTCACGGGAACTGTACGCTTGGCGGCAGGAACTCTACGGTTGGCACCTAACGGCGTGGCGACTAATTCTGTCTCGCTACATCTCTAACCAGGAACTATCTCTGGCCCCTCGGGACTCTCGTATTTATGCGTGTCTCTTTTTACTGGTGTGGTGAGGACGCATAAGGGGTGTTATGAAAATATTCTCACATTCAACCAGTCTCTGTTTCACACATTCAATCATGGATTGTTCTCCTTCTCCGCTTAGGCGGAGTTATTGCATGACGTCAGCCTCTTTGTCGTTTTCTATTTGTCACTTCTAATCATGGAAGATTTTCTCCCTCCACTTGGGCGGAGTTATTACATGACGTCAGCTTCTCCCAGGGAAATTCTAATTAGTTATTTTCCCGTAATTAATAATTGTTCTTTTTCTTCTCTCAACAAATCAACTTCCAATCTAGAGAATTACGAATAAAAAATCTCTTTCTTTTCATTTATTACACTGATTTCAACACGGTTCTGACATTTTGACTTCTAATTATATTGGCCATATTTCGCCAAAGATTTAGGAAAATAAAAAAAATTCTTCAATTGTTCTTTTCTGCCACGTATAGCTGTCCTGTGGTAAATCTCTCACGATTTCCGTTAATATCAGCTATTCTTTTCCGAATTTTTTATCTGTGAAAATATGAATTAAAAAAAAACAACAAAATTCCTTAATCGTTTTCGTCTAGGCATTATTTAGTAATGTTTCCTCTCTTTCAACAGGGTGGGTTTGATAACTAACCTCTCAGCTGCCTCTCGCTGGATCATACGGTATAATTACATTTCATCGAAGATTTAGGAAATTAAAAAAACAAAAATTTTTCTCAATTGTGTTTCGCCCGCACGCAATGTTATTTCTTTCAACAGCGCTGCCTGATATCTGACCTTGCATAGCCCAGCTATTTTATCCGTTTTCTTTTAATCATATCACCCCGAACAAGGCGGTAACGCCACTGATGTGCAAGGGACTACATAAGAGTAAAAGCACTAGATAAAAGAGAGTGAAGAGAAGGACAAACCATTTAGAAAGGAGCAAGAGACGGGAGGGAATACAGATGTGATGACAGTTGCAGAGGTGGAGAGAAAGGAAAGGATATACAGGGTGGTGAGGAAAGAACTAGGGTCAAGTGGTTAAGAGATGAGTATTGACCTTGCATTTGAATTCTTGGAAGTTGTAGCCGTCAGGGAAGCAAGAATAAGGAAGCGAGTTCCACAGGCGGTAAGTGCGAGGAAAGAAGGTGCTGGGGTAGAATTTGCGTTTACATTGACCTAGTTGCTAATCTTGTGGCTCGAGTAAATTCGTACATAAGGGGCACCAGAAAGCTAAGTTTATCGAATCAGAAGCCGTAAAAGTATTTGTAGAGGAGACATGGGAAAGCCACATTGCGCCGGTGTGAATGTGACTGTATCTGAGCTGCCAAGTCGGGATCGATCCCATTACAGATTGCCCGTTGGATTTTGTCAAGGACCCTTAGGTGGATAGCAGAGGCACCGAACCAGATATGACAGCAATATTCAATGCATGGGCGGGTGGTAGATTTATATATGTAGAGGATCTAAAAAAACAAAACAAACAAAAAAAAATTTTTTTTGTTAACTGGGACAAGGATTGACCTTTTAACTTTAACCCCTCCAAAACTAAACTTCTCCCTATTAATCATCTGAGAGACCTCTTTATGTCTCCTATCAGCATGGCTGATGCTAACCTCCAAGAGAATGACTCCTTATCGGGATAATATTCTCGGCTAACATGAAAAGAACGATTATATCCATTGCTAGGTCAGCTTGCTAAGAACGTTGTTACACTATGTTGTCCTAAAAAAATTTTTCTATAATCTATCTTGTGTATTTATAAGTCTACCATTCATCCATGCTTTGAATATTCTTGCCACATATAGTCCGTTGCTCCTGTCGTATATTTAGAGATTCTCGATAAAAGCATAGAAGAATCAGCAATATTATTGTGCCAATTATATAGTGCCATTGCTTCAGTCACATTCCCACCGCTGTGCCTTTTCTATAAATACTTGAATGGTAATTGTTCGAATGAACTCTTGGCTATGATACCGAGCCTCTTTTAATTTAAACGCACTAACAGATTGACAACAATAAGGTCTCATAATTTTACGGATTAATTGGCTATATGTAATCGTAAGAAAGCGCGTCTCGCTTGTGGAACTCTCTTCCAGCTCTATGCTTCCCAGTCAGTTTTGATACTGAAATGCAATTTACTGTCTACTGTTTCCTTGATTACTCTTCTAGTGTTCTCTCTCCTTAATATAGGTACCTCCACTACATCGCTGAAAACACAGCATATTATGAAGAAACAGTCCCCAAACGTAATAAAAACGAAGTTTTTTTATAAAAATGTTTATGTTGTTATTAAGAGGAAAGATCAAAGTATTTTTTAATTATTTTAATTTTTTAAAAATCCTTTCTAAGATGTTCGAAATTTGGATAAAAACTTTGTTTTGATTTTCGTTAGCGGGTAACCAAATCGTTACGAGAATTTACAATGTTACGTAATATTACGTAACTCAGAATTTTCCTGTGAAAAGCACATAAATTTGCAAAACTCAAACAATTGTCGGATTTTAATGAAACTTTCAGGACTTATTCATAAATAAATTGAATTATTTTTGAAATCATTATTTTTTTTTTTGAAAACTCTTAGTAAAAATACTTTTTTTTTTGCATCTGTTACTCCGACTCCACGTAAATTCATGAAATTTCAAGAAATTAGATTTTGCTGGAAAAATTTGTTTTATTATTTAAACGCAGGACTCAGGGAATGTAAATCATCCATTATTTTTTTCAAACATTTAGCCTTTATTTCCGAAAATATGTTCCCAATAATAAAATAAAAAATGCAATAAACTATGACATTATTTAATTAGATAAGCTTTCAATTTCCTTAATAAATGATATAAATTAAGGATATTAGTCTGAAGAAATTTTTTTTCAATTAATAATGAAAGTTTAAAAGAATTGTTTTCCCTTTTTTAATTATAACAATTATATAAAGTTTCAAAAATATTTTAAAATTACTTCAATAATTTGTTGACTTTAGTTCTTAAGTGAAGACTATATTTACTTATCGAAAATTGAAAAGTTTAATATAAGTCGTTAAACCTTCGTATTTTTACAATAATTTTTAATTTTGTTTTTTGTTTTTGTTTTTTCGCGTATTTGAAGTTATTTTTTGTATGGTAATTTCTGTGTGCACATTCAAAGATCATATGTTTCATGGTTTACAGAAAAAAAATTGGGACAATTATATCACTTGTGATCGCCATAGACACTTAGCTTATCTCGCATCTGGAAGTCGTCATGTGTCAAACATACGCAAAGGTCAGAAAGATCTATATTCCGTGATTAAGAAATAATTTTATTCTAAATTTCATGCTATAAATAAGTAATATTTGTGTCAATCAGATAAATTTATTTTTTAACCATTTAGCTCCTTTTACCAAAAATATGCTCTAAATAGTAAAATAAAAAATGCAATAAAACTATGACATTATTTAATTAGACCAGATTTTAATTATTTTAATAAATAATATAAATTAAGGAAATTGTAGTCCGGAGAAAAAAAAATTTCGATTAATAATGAAATTTAAAAAGATTTATTTTCATTTTTTAATTATAATAATTTATAAAGTTTCAAAAATATTTAAAAAATATTTCAGAGGCTTGTAGACGTTAGGTTGGTAAGTAATATGTGCAGACTATATTTACTAATCGAAAATTGAAAATTTAATACAAATCATCGAGCCATCGTATTTTTAAAATAATTCTTAATTTTTATTTTTTGTGCATTTGTGTATTTGGAGATTTTTTTGTATGGTAATTTCTATGTTTTCATTAAAAGACTATGTGTTTCACGGTTTCTTCCCCTAACCAGAAAAAAATTGGGACAATTTTATCAATTGCGGTTGCCATACACTTATTTTATCTCGCATCTGTCTAGCTGTGATCGCATGTCAACTACGGGAGAAAACTCAGAAAGATCAATTCTGTGTTTAAGTAATAGTTTTATTCTAAATTTTATTAGTAATACTAGGGTAAATCAGATTATTTTAACATTAAATTTCCTAATTTTTCAAAAATAACGCGTCACAGATGCATATTTTCTTTTTGCAAGGTTTTTAAAACCGTGAATGAATTTTTGTTTGCAAATGTGTCGATTGCTCAAAAATGGCCGAAAAATTACAAAAAATTCAAAATTTTAGATTCCGATCAATATAATTTCTGTTTGAAATGCACCAGAGTAATTTTGTTTACTGGAAATAGTAAATTTAATCATTTAGCTTTCAATGAAAGCTAAAATAAAAATATCATTAATTTTTTTTCTTTTTAAAAATTCATTTTAAATGTTATTAACCCTCTAGGGCCATTCGTATCATATTTGATGCAGTATGAAAACAAGCCTTGAAAGAAATATTTTCCTGAAGAATTTTTTAAGAGAAATATTTTATAAATTTCAAATGAAAGCAGTACTGACTGCTCAGTCAATGAATACCAAGTGTTTCCTCATAGGGAAATACCAAATGTTTCCTTATAGGGAAATACGGTATCAAATATGATACGAATGGCCCTAGAGGGTTAAGTAGTAATTAGTGGGGGATCTGTTTATTACTTCATAACAATATAGAACTGATCCCCCACTTTATGACAAGTAGAAGCCTTAATCATATTATATTATTAACCCTCTAGGGCCATTCGTATCATATTTGATACAGTATGAAAACAGGCCTTGAAAGAAATATTTTCCTGAAAAATTTTTTAAGAGAAATATTTTATAAATTTCAAATGAAAGCAGTACTGACTGCTCAGTCAATGAATACCAAATGTTTCCTTATAGGGAAATACCAAATGTTTCCTTATAGGGAAATACTGTATCAAATATGAAACGAATGGCCCTAGAGGGTTAAGTAGTAACTAGTGGGGGATCTGTTTATTACTTCATAACAATATAGAACTGATCCCCCACTTTATGATACGAATGGCCCTAGAGGGTTAAGTAGTAATTAGTGGGGGATCTGTTTATTACTTCATAACAATATAGAACTGATCCCCCACTTTATGATACGAGTGGCCCTAGAGGGTTAACAATGAGTGGAGGCATCAAATTAATAATGTTTCCTTTTTTGTTTTTCTTATTCTTTCACATTCAGTAACCTCTAGTGTCTTAGTGTCTTTACTGCATTGATTCGAGTGAAATCATTAAAAAAATACTTTCAATATTTCTTCCTCGTTTGAAAAATCTACTGCCATTAATACCTTCGAGTTTATACGTTGTTTGCTAAGTGTACACTGTTTAACTGAATAGTCCAAGAATAGAATGAATAGTAAAAGCAGCTGCGGTAGTCAGGGTGTTAGTTCTGATTTTCGCAATTTAACGTTTCGGCTGGTTTCAGATTTTAGCTGTGGGAAGGGAAAGATCACAAAAAATTATTATAATTGAAGTTAGCCAAGCAAAAAAAAAAAAAAAAAATATGTCAGGTTGTACTAATTTTTTTTTTTTCTGAACATATTTGACAGCATTCCTTCGTTTCCTTGGTTCCTGCTTCTTGACCTTCCTCTCCTCCTCCTGTTTCTCCTTCCTTTTCTCCCGGCTTCTCTTTTCTATTTCTCCTCCTCATTTTCGATACATCTCTTTCGCTGCTGCTTTCTCTTTTCTCTTCTTCATTCTTACCTCTCCTCCTCCTTTTCCCATCTTTTCTACTCTTCCTCTCCTTTCTGATTTGCTTCTTTCTTGTCCTCCTCCAACTCCTTCTCCTCATCCTCCTCCACCGCCTCGTCCACATTCTTCTTCTTCTTCTTCTTCTTCTTCTTCACATTCTCCTTTCCTTTTTCTTTCCTGATTTTCTTCCCTTATTCCTTCTCTTTCATCTTTTATACTTTTTTCACCACCTCTTTCTTTTTCATCCTTTTTCCTCCACTTGTCTCTTACCTTCTCTCATTATTCTCTGCCTCCTCCTCTTTCTTCTTCTTCTTCTTCTTCTTCTTCTTCTTCTTCTTCTTCTCATCTTTCGTCTTCTTCTTCTCTACCTTCTTCTTTTTTTCCCTTAGTATTTCTTCTTTCTGATTTTTCTCCATTTATTTTATTCTTTTTTCTTCCTCCTTCTTTCTTACAATTCTTTCTTCATCACCCTTACCCCTCCTCTCCTTCTTCTACCTTATCTCCTCGTCCTTGTCTTCCTTCTTTCTTTTCTTCCCTTCCCCTCCTATTTTTCATTTGTATTATTCTCCCCTTATCTTTCTTCTCTTATTCTTTTCCCCTTTTACACTTCTTTCTTCCCACCCACTTTTCTTTTCTTCTTCTTTCTTTTTCCTCCTCCTCCTTCTCCTTTCCGCTACTCTCCACTCCCTATTTTCCACCTTCTCCTCTCTCTTTAGCTTCTTTTCCTCCTCCTCCTCTCTCTTTAGCTTCTTTTCCTCCTCCTCCTCCCTCTTATTTTTCACCTCCTAATCTTTCTTTTTGTTTCAAGGTTTGTTGTAATTGTTGGGCCGTTTTTTTTCTTTCAATGAATTCATGATTCAAATTCTCGATTGTAGGAGTGACTAAAATCAAGCAGGTACAGAAATTTAAATCACTGATAAGTGTCCTAACGGAGGACGGAAATTGCTACAAAGGCGTATTTGTATGGCCAAGGATGTATTCCAGAAGCTGAATACAGTATTGAGTGACAGGAAGATTTCACTTGAAACAAAGAAGAATTTACTGGACTGTAATGTGATGTCTGTCCTTCAATATGACTGCGAATGTTGGATAACCTTATCAAAGATGGAGACAAGACTAGAAGCAACCAAAATGTGGTTCTACAGAAACATGTTCAGTATACCATGGCCAGAACATGTGAGCAACGACGAGGTTTTGGAGAGGATAGATACGATGTTATGGTGCCCTATCTACATTGGAATGAACTCTTCCTCCTTCATAAATACTAACCTGCGAGACTTCCTAAAGGAAGCAGTCGAGACGCAGTGCAACTCGACAGTTCGGACGGACACTTCTATCTGCTGACTTAATAACACTCTTATTTTGTATATATGTTCTGTTATTCCAATACACTGGTTCAACCTACTTTCTTCTTTTCATGGGACCTGGGCATGACCGTAAACTGCATCCAGCAGCAAGGCCTCTGATTGGAAGGTTGTGAGGAGCATGGAACCACCTCTTAATTGCTGTTGTTCTCAGGCCCATCATGACCCAGAGTGATAGCACCTGTTAGGGTCCCATCTATGGGTAAATAGTTAAACCCCAAACCGGGGTCAAAATGCTATGAAAGTATTTACCAACAAAACTTTTTTGAATGAAAATTATTACCAACAAAACTTTTTTGAATGAAAAATATTACCAACAAAACTTTTTTGGATGAAAAATATTACCAACAAAACTGTTTTGAATGAAAAATGTTACCAACAACTGTGGTTTAAAATAAAAATACGTTTCCGGCTTTAAATGACCCTTTAGATGTTGATAGGCCGTTAAACAAGATCAAACAAACATCTTTTCGTGTCTTTCTTCTTAGCCCTAACAAGGCCACAACACACGAAAAGCAAACTTATACTTGATATCATGAAAAGACAGTTGAAGTTTCTGGGACAGGTAGTGAGGAACGAGGGCTTGGATAATCTGATGCTCACGGGACGGATAGAGGGAAAGAAAGACAAGGGAAAGCAACGCGTGATATGACTTGAGGGACATCAGCAGATTGATGGTGAAGCGAGATTTGGGATGGATAAACGAAAAAGGGAGTGTTATGAGCTACAGGGGATAGGGAGATGCGGAGAGCCATGATCGCTTACATCCTGAAGGGACACGGAACATAGAAGAAGAAATGTAAATAATAACCATATTCTAAAAGACATTGCGATGCGTCGTTTTTTCTTTTAATGAAGAAAAAGAAAGAATTTAATTCTCACGTCCTTGTGAGTGATCATCACTCTCCACATCTTCCAAAAGTTTAAATGCAGCGTCAATTGCCATCTTCTTCCTTTTTTAATTCAATTTATCTTTTATCCTTTCTTCAATACCAACTGCACCCAGCCTTTTCTCTCACTGTAACCCCCTGCACACCAGTCGCGGTCCTGCCTTGCTTTGAGGAAGATTATTAAAAAAAAAAAAGATTTGCCTTTTCATCATCACTCCTACCTACGCATTTTGTTACACATTTACACACCCTTCTTAGGTACGTTTCTCGCTGTTTTCTTTGCTTCTTTTGCCTTTAAAATATCTTGAGAGTGTCGAATTCTCCGATCGATATTTCCTCATTATGTGTCGAAGAAATTTCAACTGACTTTTGTAAGTAAGCAATGTTCATTGAAGAAGATTTTAGACATTTGTTAAAGCGGCAATTATAAATTGATATATAAATAAATAAATAAGTTATATATATATATATATATATATATATCAGACCTTGGATAAGTTCTCGCCGATTTTTTCTTGAAAATGTTTCCTTTACAAAAATTAGTAAAAAACGTGTCACTGAAATATTGTTCATCGCTAGCCACTAGGTTTTCCATCTTTCTGATAGCATTTGAATTCCACGTCGGAAAAACGACACATCTTTTGAGGCTAACCACGAGTCGACCCATTTTTTTGGCATTTTCATAATAATGAAAATGCTGCTCAGCCAGGTCATGTGCCATCGATCGGAACAAGTGATAATCAGACATGGCAATGTCTGGTGAATACGGTATGTGGAGTAAGACTTCACATTTAAACGTTTCTAAGTAGGTTTTCACCCGTTTTGCAACATGTGGCCTAGAGTTGTCATGTCATTTTTTTGTCGTGTCTCTGCTCGTATAGCGGTCGTTTTTTCTTCGATGCTCGGCTCAAACTTATCAAGTGTAGTCGATAGCGATCTCCAGTAATGGTTTCGGTCGGTTTGAGCAGCTCCTAACAGCTGAACGTGCAAAAATTATGTGCAGCGTTTGTTCTAGGGCTGCTCAGTGACGAACAGAAGGAAAAACGCGTTGGTGACAGCAGGGGATAATTGAGAATCATCAAAACTTTTCTTTACCCTCCTTAGAAACCAGACCTTGCTTCCTGTGACTTTCTGTTCCTCGAACTGGTAGGCCAGTCGTTCTGTGGACATTGAGAAGAGGAAAAACAAGGTTTCTGGACGACTTTACTTTGGATGACTCCCATGGGGCTTTCACGAAGTGACTGAAGAGCTACAACAAGGCCATTAAAAATCAGAAACCCTTATTTTGAAGGAGATTTGTACTACATCAAAATTAATAATTGTCTTCCTTGAAAAAGTTCCAAAACGTCTGGAATGCGTTTTGTAAAAAACAAAGTGTATTAGGTTGTTACAAAAATTTCCGAAACATAATATTATTCTTGAACAATTAAACGTAGAAATGTTGAAATTAGTCAAATACGAGCCTTGAGCATCCATGCATCGCTGCCATCGATCGACGAGATTATTTATTCATCGTTGATAAAAAAAAAAGGGTATTGGCTGTGATGCAACAAAATCTTTGAAAGCTGATTCCACCTTTAGTTTGGACCTAAAAGTTCTACTATCTACCTAAACTTATTTATAAATGGAACTTTCTCTCTCTCTCTCTCTCTCTCTCTCTCTCTCTGTGTCCGTTACCTATAGACTCTGAAACGGCTGAACCAATTTTCTTGAAAATTTACACAGTTGTACTATAAGCGTCTGCGAGTGTACTTAGCTAGGTTTAGGTACCCCGATAAATATCGAAAATCGATAATAAAAAAAATCAGGTTATAGAAGGAGTGGTCCGATTTTAATCAAATTTGATACACTCATAGACAAAGACATAAGAAACGATATTCAGAAGTTTCAAGGTTGCAGTTCTTACAATAGTGCAGAGAATAGACAATATATATAAAAGGCAAGATGTTTGTGTGTGTGTCTGTTTATCTGCCTGTATATCTGTATTTTTTCAGCCCTTTTATTTTAGTTTTTGCTTCGGGTTTGGCTCTAAGTAGGTATAATTGTAGTTCTTAGTCTCAGCCATTATACCATTTATTCAGATGACTTATTTAGCCTTCAAAATTCAGTTTACGACGAAAAAAACTTATTTGATATCGATAGCAGGAAATCAAAATTTGACTTACATCCATTCATTTTTCTTTCAGTCTACGGTTTCGCTTTAACTGGAAACAACTCTTGCTTTTTAGTCTTTCGTGCCAACGTCCAAAGAGTCTGAGCTCCAGGATTAGTTTTAAAGCTTTCATTACACCCAAGCAATGCTGGGCTATACTGCTTGTATATATATATATATATATATATATATATTTTAGGTGCGATTGGTAAATTGTCGCAGTTATTTTATTATTTCAAATATTCTTTAGGCTGAGTCTGAGGTCCAGGACTATGGATTAGTTTTAAAGTTTTCATTACACCCACTATTTTAAAATATTCTGAACTGCTCAAAAATATTATAATCAATGTGTGAAAGGTCAGGTGAATATAAAGAATGTGGTATACTCTCTTATCCCAAGTCTGTGAGATTTTGCAACGTCATTCTTGCAACATGTGGCCGTACATTTTCGTGGAGCAGATTTGGACCACGTCGTTTCACTAATGAAGGTCTCATGTTTTGCAGGCGTGCATTCATTTCAGCAAGTTAATTACAGTAAAGCTCTGCATTAAATGGTCTGATTGGATTCCAGAAAGCTCTAGTGGATAACACCAATCGCAAACCACCAGACAGTCACCACAATGTTTTTATGGTGCAACTTTGGCTTTATAAAATGCTTGGGGGATTCATCACGCTGAAGCCATTAACCTGAACGTTTATGGTTATCATAAAGGATCCACTTTTCATCACACTTGACTATTCAGTCAAGAAAGGGATAATTGGTGTTACACATTGTTGTGGAGTAATTTTCGTACTGAAGGTTATAATCGTATATAATATGTCAGTTGCTAATCGACTTAACGTACCCAAAATTTTAAGAACTTTCACTGAAAGCTGACTCCTTAGTGTTCGGTTAACTGCCGACTAATATCAACTGCCTAGTAGTTCTACTGAACTCAAATAGAAGTCTAAAGAACTCCTATGAACTTTCCAAGAACTTCCTGTTAACTGTTATTAGTATAGGAGAGAGAGTCCATTATCTGAGGAATAGGTGTGTTTCCCCATAACACATAGAAAGAGCATCGAGTACACTTCAAAACATCTAAGTTTTTGATTTTCATTGAGATCATAAGGAACCCATTTATCAAGCTTTTTCACCTTGGCAATACTCTGCAAATGGCAAGAGACATCAAGCGTCTGAGACATTTCTCTGACACTTTAATATCAGCTTTGTTCGACAACATGCTATTGTTCGTTGTCAAAACTGCATGACTGACCTCTACCTTCTTCATCTTCAAGATTCTCTTCAAGAATTTCTCGAGCCCCCTTCGTGTTGTCACTTTTGGACCCATCTTCCTATGCTCCGTTGATATTGGCAGAAGTTTAGGAGGCAATCTGCCCAAGTTTAAACTCATGCAAGAAAAGTAAATGAGGATGATGTTTTGTCATGCACATAATTATTAGCTTCTCTGCTTCAAGAATATTTCTGTCTAGAAAGAAGTTAAAAATGATTAAAAAGCACACATTAATTCTACTAAAATTCACTTGACATATACCGTGAATATTATGGGAAAATGGCTTTTCAAAATACAACACTTCGAGCGGCCATTATTTTTGTAACAACCTAATAATTTACACAAACTTGCAAAAGTTATACTCCATGGATATTTAAATATAAATGCACTTTTGCATAAATGTTAACAGATATATTAAAATGTATCTGGCACTAATTAAATGCGTATTATTTTGCAAAAACTCACTATCCAATAATATTTTCGTATTCACACACACACACACACACACACACACACACACACACACACACACACACACACAGAGTTATATATGTATATATATATATATATATATATATGGGATAAAGATATATAATTTTAAAGATTTTTGAAGACTTGGAGATAAAATATTTGGCAAAATGGAAAAAGTCTCTGTCTGACATGAAAATATTTTGCACTTTTGCATATATAGGCACACACACACACACACACACACACACACACACACACACACACACATATATATATATATATATATATATATATTAACGAAACTGTGTTTATAAGCAACCGACAATTTGTAATGAATTAAAAAATAATGTTCAAAATAATTCATACATGTATATATATATATATATATATATATATATATATATATATGTGTGTGTGTGTGTGTGTGTGTGTGTGTGTGTGTGTGTGTGTGTGT
Source organism: Ascarosepion bandense (assembly GCA_037127315.1). Taxonomy (NCBI): domain Eukaryota; kingdom Metazoa; phylum Mollusca; class Cephalopoda; order Sepiida; family Sepiidae; genus Ascarosepion; species Ascarosepion bandense. Next base: position 413,773 of record JBBBDQ010001675.1, read on the forward strand.
GTGAATAATTGGATTAAACCAACCTGCCAAAATAATCAAACGCGTCTCTAAAAGAATAGAACACATGCTGTCTGAAAATTTCTCTCGTATAACAATTTTCGATGAAAGAAAATTTTACGAAAAAGCTTTAAAGGAAAATGGTCATAAAAAAAATTCGATTATAAACCTCCCAAAAATAAACAGATGAAGAATATTTCGAGGAAACTAAATATCATTTAGTTCAATACATCTTTTTATTAAAAAGGAAAGTCCAAATAGGGAAAATATTTTACCTGCTTTCCTGATAGCTGCAACCTCCAAAAATTTAAATGCAACGTCAAGTGCCATCTTTTATTTCTTGAATTCCATTCAGCTTTTATCCTATCTTCAATACCATCTGTACACAGTCTTTTCTCTCACTGTAACCCACTACACACTTAGTGGAGATCCTGCCTTGCTTGGGATGAAATGATTTTCAAAATTTAATTTAATATATTAATGATAAATAATATTAATTTTAAATATTCCTAAAATAAAATATTAATCTACTAGCAGTATAGCCCGGCGTTGCTAGGGTGTCATGGACGCTTTAAAACTAATCCATGGTCCTGGAGCTCAGACTCTTTGGACGTAGGCACGAAAGACTAAAAAGCAAGAGTTGTTTCCAGTTAAAGCGAAACCGTAGACTGAAAGAAAAATGAATGGATGTAAGTCAAATTTTGATTTCCTGCTATCGATATCAAATAAGTTTTTTTTTTCGTCGTAAACTGAATTTTGAAGGCTAAATAAGTCCTCTGAATAAATGGTATCGTGGCTGAGACTAAGAACTACAATTATACCTACTTAGAGCCAAAACCGAAGTTGCTTCCAGTTAAAGCAAAACCGCAGACTGAAAGAAAAATGAATGGATGTAAGTCAAAGTTTGGTGAGATTCGGATAAAAATTGTGGACATACAGACAGATAAACAGACACACACACAAATGTCTTGCTTTATATATATATATATATATATATATATATATATATATATATATATATTATCGATTTTCTTCATTATTGTAAGAACTGCAAACTTGAAACTTCTGAATATCGTTTCTTATGTCTTTGTCTATGAGAGAATCAAATTGGATTAAAATTGGACCCTCCTTCTATAACCTGATTTTTTCGATTATCGATTTTCGATATTTATCGGGGGTACCTCGACACAAAACCTAGCTAAGAACACTTGCAGACGCTTATAGTACAACTGTGTAAATTTTCAAGAAAATCGGTTCAGCCTTTTCGGAGTCTATAGGTAACGGACACACACACACACACACACACACACACACACACAGACAAAGTTCCATTTATAAATAAGTTTAGATGTTTAATAAAAAAGAAACAATGCAATTATTAATCGGATGAGGTGAAATTAATGCACGCAAGATTTCACGTCTATAGCGTCCCTCCTTTATATTTATCCTGCAACCTTCTAAGCTTTCCCTCTTAGTGTTTCTCAACCTTTTTACCCTTGTGCCAGACTTGAAATAATTTTCATGTCTCAGGGAACACCTGCATAAAAATATTCTATACCCTTATTAATATCTATCTCTTTGATATTTTATTATAATAACCAAAGATTTTCCAACAATATGCCATCAGTGTATCGAAAAATTACAAATATAAAATTTTTTAAAAATCGATTGAGCTACTTGTCAGTTTTTCGCGAAATTACTAGTGACATCTTACGGGACCCTTGGCTTCCGAGGAACTTCGTTTTCTTCCTCTATGTGCCTTGTCCCTTCAGGATGTTGGCGATTATGGCAGTCCACAATTTCCTGCCCCTTGCTACCCTTAATAACTTTTGTTTTTTGCCATCATTCCCACACCCCACTCCGCCATCCAAGAGAATACTGAGGAGGGTGCTGGAATAGCGGCAAAAATTGCTGTCACATGATACCCACTAAGAAATATTGTTGCAAAATATCCGCGGGCTCCGTGTGCGCAAAGAAAACCCAGTTTTTTTTTACTGTGCATTCAGTTTCGAAATTTCTGACACGAGACCCTGTGAACTTTTGCAACGACATAATAATGAGAATATAAGGGGGTGGCGAGGCTATGAAATTGCAGCCCTCGGTATGTAACCCATGTCTTCTGGAAGTACGTGTAAGTTGTCACGTAGCAACTTCAAGAAAATAATCGATTTAATTCTGGGAGGAACGATGCCTGATAATAAGACTGCTTCGAAATATGATTCTTCTGTGTGCGTGGGGCAAGGAGAGAGAGAGAGAGAGAGAGAGAGAGAGAGAGAGAGAGACAGACAGACAGACAGACAGAGAGAGAGAGAGAGAGAGAGAGGAGATACGGGGAGCGTGGATCCTGTTTAGTAATCATATTTTTTTTAGTCATTTTTTTATGGACACGTTTTCGCAATAGCTAAATGGGAATTACGAAATAATGGTAAAAAGATCAGCACGCAGTTGTTATTGTTGTTGATGTTGATCTTTACACTCCTCTTGTTTTTGTTGTTGTTGTTCTTCTTCTTCTTGTTATTGTTCTTGTTCTTCTTATTATTATTGTTATGGTACATCTTGATATAACAGGTAGAATGTGATAAACAGCCACAAGACTTTCATTTATTCCCGATATTGCAAATAGAGTTAGGTTGAAAATACCAAAAGCTTGTATATGACTGTGCAGCAAATGGTTAAATGATTTTATTATGAAATGCATTGGAAATGATTTTTATTATGAAAATGCATTGGAAATAATTTTTACTATGAAAATACATTGAAATGATTTTTACTATGAAAATTCATTGGAAATGATTTTTATTATGAAAATGCATTGGAAATAATTTTTACTATGAAAATACATTGGAAATGATTTTTACTATGAAAAATTCATTGGAAATGATTTTTATTATGAAAATGCATTGGAAATGATTTTTGATTATGAAAATACATTGGAAATGATTTTTACTATGAAAAATTCATTGGAAATGATTTTTATTATGAAAATGCATTGGAAATGATTTTTATTATGAAAATGCATTGGAAATAATTTTACTATGAAAATGCATTGAAAATGATTTTTACTATGAAAATGCATTGGAAATGATTTTTATTATGAAAATGCATTGGAAAATGATTTTCATTATGAAATGCATTGGAAATGATTTTTATTATGAAAATGCATTGAAATGATTTTGCTATGAAAATGCATTGGAAATGATTTTCATTATAAAAATGCATTGGAAATGATTTTGCTTATGAAAATGCATTGAAAATAATTTTTACTATGAAAATGCATTGGAAATGATTTTTATTATGAAAAAATGCATTGGAAATGATTTTTATTATGAAAATGCATTGGAAATGATTTTTACTATGAAAATGCATTGGAAATGATTTTTGTTATGAAAATGCATTGGAAATGATTTTCATTATAAAAATGCATTGAAAATGATTTTTATTATGAAAATGCATTAGAAATAATTTTTACTATGAAAATGCATTGGAAATGATTTTTACTATGAAAATGCATTGGAAATGATTTTTACTATGAAAATGCATTGGAAATGATTTTTGTTATGAAAATGCATTGGAAATGATTTTTATTATGAAATGCATTGGAAATGATTTTTGTTATGAAAATGCATTGGAAATGATTTTCATTATAAAAATGCATTGGAAATGATTTTTATTATGAAAATGCATTGGAAATAATTTTTACTATGAAAATGCATTGGAAATGATTTTTATTA
>JBBBDQ010001675.1:422500-520000 GCA_037127315.1 Ascarosepion bandense
CGAGTGTTCTTAGCTAGGTTTTGTGTCGAGGTACCCCGATAAATATCGAAAATCGATAATCGAAAAAATCAGGTTATAGAAGGAGTGGTCCGATTTTAATCAAATTTGATACACTCATAGACAAAGACATAAGAAATGATATTCAGAAGTTTCAAGGTTGCAGTTCTTACAATAGTGCAGAAAATCGATAATATATATATATATATATATATATATATATATATATATATAAGGCAAGATGTTTGTGTGTGTGTCTGTTTATCTGCCTGTATGTCTGTATTTTTTTCAGCCCTTTTATTTTAGTTTTTGCTTCGGGTTTGGCTCTAAGTAGGTATAATTGTAGTTCTTAGTCTCAGCCATGATACCATTTACTCCGAGGACTTATTTATTTAGCCTTCAAAATTTGGTTTACGTCGAAAAAAACTTATTTGATATCGATACCAGGAAATCAAAATTTGGCTTACATCCATTCATTTTTTTTTACAGTCTACGGTTTTGCTTTAACTAGAAACAACTATTGCTTTTTAGTCTTTCGTGCCTACGTCCAAAGAGTCTGAGCTCCAGGACCATGGATTAGTTTTAAAGCTTTAATTACACCCGAGCAACGCCGGGCTATACTGCTAGTATATATAAGATTGATAAAAAGCCCTGAGGAAACGTATTTCGATAGTCATCGGCAGACAGATCCGTTTCGCTGAATCGCAGCTCATCAGGATTGAAACCCGACCGAACTGACAACACTCGGCGATTCTACCTGTGAGCTATAGGCGCTCGCTAGAGTAAGGCGAACTTTAGCGTGTTATATACGCAATGTAAACACACGCCAATAGGCGAGAGTGTTGAAATTCCTTACTGAATGAACGATGCATAAATGCGTGAGTACCTACTCCGAACAGTTCAGAGAATTGAACCACAATATTACTCACATCTATGTTTTGTTGATTGTTGCCTTGAAAGCTTATGTCGAATCAGCGCCACTTTTTGAAAGAACGAATGACGGAGTGACGGACAAATGGTTCGCAGGGAACAAAAACATGTTCCAACAACCTTGAATTCAGGTGCGTCTTTTCTCAGACACACACGAACACGCCTGAGCTGCACGTACGCACGTATATATTTTGCGTAGTAGTATATTTTTGTTATGCATTATGAGTAGAAGGAAATATATTTTGCAAAAGAAATCGATAGATCGATCGATCAATAAATATGCACCTCTGAAATAACGTAGCCACAAAAGTATGTCATGACCTCATTTTTATCTGGAACAAACGTGACTGCCCGCAGGGATTTTCGCCTACCGCTACTAAAAATACAAGAGGCGAAATAGAGAGTTAGCCTCTCTCTCTCCCTTTCTCTTAACTCTCTCTCTTTCTCTCGTTTTATCTCTCTCTCTCTTTCGCTTTCTCTTACCGCTCTCTCTTTCTCTCGTTCTATATCTCTCTCTTTCGTTTTCTCCTACCTCTCTCTCTTTCTCTCTCTCTCTTTCTCTTACCTCTCTCTCTTTCTCTCGTTCTATCTCTCTTCCTCTCTCTTTCGCTTTCTCTTACCTCTCTCTCTTTCTCTCGTTCTATCTCTCTCTCTTTCGTTTTCTCCTACTCCTCTCTCTTTCTCTCTTCTCTCTCTTTCTCTTACCTCTCTCTCTTTCTCTCGTTCTATCTCTCTCCCTCTCTCTTTCGATTTCTCTTACCTCTCTCTCTTTCTATCGTTCTATCTCTCTCTCTCTTTCGCTTTCTCTTACCTCTCTCTCTCTCTCTCTCTCTATCTGTTTGCCTCTTTTTTTCAAGTTCTCTCTCTCCTTGTCTTTCTATCTCTATAATGCACATCTACCGAAACGGGTCCTCCTCTTCATCCATACATTCACAAACGGAATTTCCATTTCGTTTTTGATAACACTGATCAAGCACGTGAGCAATGATGAGATTTGGGAAAGCATGAAAATGAAAATGAAATTAATACTAAGCATCCGGAAAATACAACTGAAATTTCTGGGATATGCTATGAGAAAAGAGGGCTTGGAGAATCTGATACTCACAGGTCAGATAGAGGGAAAGAGAGACGGGGGAAAGCAGCGAGTAACATACTTGACGGGCCTGAGCAGGTGGATCGCAGAGCGGGGTTTTGGTTTGGTAACAGGAGAAAGAGTTCTAAGAGCCACCAGGGATAGGAAGACGCGGAGCGCCATGCTTGCCTAAAAGAACACGGCACACACAAGAAGAAGAATATCTGTTTTGCAACACAAAATTTAAAACTTCATAACTCGGCTCGGATATATATTTTTCTTACTTTTTAATCATTTTACTCCAAGCAAGGCAACAATGCCACTGAGACGCAGAGGATTGCTCAGTATGAAAGAATTTAAGAAAAAGAAACTATTATTAAGAAGCAAGAACAATAAAAGAACAAGAATTAAGAAGACAGTAGATAACGATCGAAATTGTATTTAAATTTTTGAAGATCAATGTTGACTGGGAACCAAGAAATTGGAAGAGAGTTCCACAAGGGAGAAGTGCGATAAAAGAAATTGTTATCATAGAACTTACAGCTACATTTGTGCATTTCAACTGTAAAATGCTGAGACCTAGTCACCAGTCTAGTACTGCGCTTAACTCCATAAAGTCTAGATACCATAGAGCAGGCGTTGGCAATTTGCCACACGCGTGTCACGTGTGGCACGCCAAGCAACTTCCAGTGGCACGTCCTGTTGAACTAACGAAGTCTCTGGAAGAAGAAAATTTTAAAAAAGTCTGCTGCTATTCTCAGCTGTTGGACATCCCTCTCAAGATCTTTCATCTGTTGGACATCCCTCCCCAAGATCTTTCATCTGTTTGAAGAAAATTGCTTTTGCTCTTCTTTCGGCTTTTGGTTCAACTTATTCTTGTAAGCAAATTTTCTCGCATGGAAGCAATGTTAAGCCCACAACAAAGTTGCCTAACACCTGAACATTTAGAAAATTGTGTAAAACTCAAAACAACAATGTGGCCGATATCGAGCAATTGGCTTCAGATCATGCAAGGGCAAGGCTCCCATTAATAAGAAAAACATAAATAAATGGTTTAAAAACAGTTTATTTCAATTAATATGGCTTACATATTATTGTATACATTACTATATAAAATATATTGTAGAACAGTATTGACTTTGACTGGTATAAAAAAGAATTAATATGCTGTTGGCACACTGAATGATTTTAAAATTATAAGTTGGCACTTAGTTAGCAAAAAATTGCCGACGCTTGCTATAGAGGAAAGTTCACCAGAACAATTATCATAAAAGATTTATATACTTTTATTTAGTCAGATAAGTGCCATACGTGAAACACGTTTGGGCGATCATGTCTCGAAAGAGACATGACTGACTGGCAGAAGATTATCCCGCAGTATGTTGTCATTGTTTCTGCGGTAGACTGGTTGCCAGCCAAGGCCATAGAACCCAATCTGTCCTGCTATTTAACCCATAACTGGAAGTGTAATATAACAATCTGGCCCCACCCGAGGAAGTGATGCAAGCGATGGTGTTTCCCGTCGGTGAAGGGGGCGGCGAAGCGACAAGACAGGTGTTTGTGAAATACATCTTGTCGAGGCCGGAGCGGATGTCATTTGACCTTATTTCCGACAGCGGCGGAAATGGCAACAGAGGCAAACAGATCAGGTGTCTCTTAGAATTACGTGAGCGTTGCGTGGGCGAGGCAAAACCGGAAGGAAAGTCCCGGTTCTAGAAGACTATATAAAGACCTCGACACACGGATTCGCCAGCAGAGAACGGCCAGTGGAAGCAGAGAAACACCACGGCAAGAATACACTCCCGTCGACCCATTCTATGTGCCTCTCACCCTTCCGTTCTCTATTCCACACGGTTCGTCGTCAATAATAAAAATATAACCTTATATTTTTATATATGCGTGTTTGTTGTTTTGTCGTCGTACGGCGATATATAACATACGCAAATTGGTGCCGAGACCAGGATTGGGAAAGAAAGCAGTGGGAGGATTAACGATAGTTTAAGTGAAATAGTTAGGTCACCTTCCTTATAGCAAAACATGCGGAAGATACAAACTAAGGAATTAAGAGTCACGGGTCCATTTTTTTGGACTAAATTAAGATAGATGAAACCTCTAATCCTCCACAAGTAAATTGCATGCGGATTAACGTTGGAATCAGGGTAATTTTCTTCGTTTTCTATTGAACATTTCTCGGTCAGACTATGAATGATATGTACTGCAGATAATGGCAGTTTTTTCTGTGTTCAAACATAGTATGTTTGAAATTAAATTAAATTAAATGAAGTTACATGTGTAACAATAAACTCGAGCAGAAACACGCATGGTGTTGGTCAAAGGTCATTTACTCGATGTTAGTTTGGAAACTGGGGCGCGGTTACCGCCTAGGATCATATGGTCGTGCATCGAGGCGTCTACGCGTATGGACAGAGTCGAGAAAGGAAACGAACATTGAAAGTTACAGAAACTTAAAAAAGAAAAAAAGAAAAAAAAAAGAACAATGAAACATCGAGCTGGGAGAACATTATCCTCTGTATAAGTCCCAAGTAATTCTATCATCACTTTTGTGGCAGTCTCACTCATTTTGGCTTCCAACACTGCATCATGAAGCATACGCAAGAGATTCTGTGTTTTTGTACAGGAAAATTCCACAATGGACACGAACATTGTTGGGTTGACGATGTAGGCTCCCCCATATATTTTTTTTTGTTGTTTTGTTTGTTTCGGCGTGCACATGTTTTGTTGTTTCAGCGTGCACATGTTTTGTACAATTGTCGGGCTTGTGTGGCATGGGGGGGGTGTGAGGGTGTTGCGCTTAAAATGTTCTTAGGTGAACATTTTGGAAAATGGGAGGGCGAGGAGTGTAATATAACAATCTGGCCCCACCCGAGGAAGTGATGCAAGCGATGGTGTTTCCCGTCGGTGAAGGGGGCGGCGAAGCGACAAGACAGGTGTTTATGAAATACATCCTGTCGAGGCCGGAGCGGATGTCATTTGATCTTATTTCCGACAGCGGCGGAAATGGCTACAGAGGCAAACAGATCAGGTGTCTCTTAGAATTACGTGAGCGTTGCGTGGGCGAGGCAAAACCGGAAGAAAAGTCCCGGTTCTAGAAGACTATATAAAGACCTCGACACACGGATTCGCCAGCAGAGAACGGCCAGTGGAAGCAGAGAAACACCACGGCAAGAATACACTCCCGTCGACCCATTCTATGTGCCTCTCACCCTTCCGTTCTCTATTCCACACGGTTCGTCGTCAATAATAAAAATATAACCTTATATTTTTATATATGCATGTTTGTTGTTTTGTCGTCGTACGGCGATATATAACAGAAGGAAGAGACCGATTAATACCTTTCCCAAGGGTATTTGCGCGTAAGTGAATGCAATGGATTCAGCTGGAATTCGAAATCGGTTCCCCGATTTCTCGTTCTGAGCCGATATCCACTGCACCACAACGCACATACTTTTTTTAGTCAACCTAAACCCAAATGACAATTACTGAAACCTATCTTGTACGTACTATAGACGGAGACATAAAAGGTGACACTGAAATCCGAAGGTGCATTGGAATAGTGGAAGGTCTAAACGCAAAAATTAAGAAACAGAGGGTAATCTTAATAATTTAAGATACGCCGATGGCATTGTAATGATGAAAAACGCAGAAGAAAAGCTACTAAACATCCTGGATAGGGTAGCAGGAAAAAGCGATAAAAAGGGACAAATCATCAACTACAAGAAAAGAAAGAATAAAGTGCTGGATTATTGTGTAATATTAATCTCCCTATGTGAAAAATTTTCTTATAGATGAAAAAGAGATCTGAAGCAGAATGTGACCCAATAGAAATATGTCTGACATCAAAAGTAGGGCCGACAGAAGTGTAGTCGATGTCGAAGACAGAAAATATAAAAAGAACCGACAGAAGTATGATTATATAATGGGTAGCCGACATCAAAGGCAATAGTCGGCGAAAATGATTAACAGATGAACCTAGCTATAAATGACACAACTAAGCGAAAACTCGGGGAGGCAAAAATACGTGGAAATTTCAGCTTATATAAGATCTTTTTTTTTTTCTTCTGGCCGAAAGGAGAATACCAGGTAAAGATCGATAGAACGCAGAGAAGAGAGAAGAGAAGAAAACATCCGCAAGTCAACGACTCCCGATAACTCCCTCGTATGTGCGTGATTCCCTCTGACCACCACTCCACACAGCCATCATCGACGAAGAATAAAAATATAAGTTTATATTTTTGTATCTACGTGTTCTTGTTCGTCGTTATATATTAAGACAGTCGTTATTGTTGTTCATCGTATATCCGTCAAGATGAATGTTATTTTCCAGCATATGTGTGTGTTGAGAAAATTGTAAGACAAAATGGTAAAACTTTCCTTGCAAAGCTTTCCATCCGTTAGGACATGATGACGTCAATAAACGCAGTCTGATGATGTTCTGACATGAAACGCGTCACAACTAAAATTTTGCACTATTTGTCTTAATTTTTTTTTTTTTAATACCGTTCTTGATATATAAAAATGTATATCATTACCTCATATCAGAATATTTGTAAAACGTTTCAAAACCAAGGGAGACTTTAAAAGAAAATTCTTTTGCAATATGAGATTAATCGAACATTGGTTTTGTTTACTCGCACAGATGCTTTTTCTAAATACAGTGTTTTGCAAACAATCTAAAAATATGTCATATCATCTGTCATTAAAGCCGTTGATGTAAAGGGTTTTTATTAGGATTCAAAGTGCTTACGTGACAATACAACATATCATGTGATATTGTGTGTTGTGCGTGCGTGTGTGGGTCTTAACACATTTGTAGGTCTGTACGCGTGTGTGGGTCTGTGCGCATGTGTGGGTCTGTATGCGTGTGTTAAGGCTTACTGTAGGCGCGTGGACAGTTAAATATCGATTATCTGTGAATTGCCTTGACTTATTGGCAAAGACAGTAGAGTGGTTTCCCGTTCCCTTCTCTTAAACTACTTACTATTTTAGAGACCATATCTCTTCAGGGTAGAAGGGATCATGACCCTCCACACGTTCCTTTCTGTGTATTATCTGTGAATTGCCTTGACATCTTGGCAAAGACAGTAGAGTGGTTTCCCGTTCCCTTCTCTTAAACTGCTTACTATTTTAGAGACCATATCTCTTCAGGGTAGAAGGGATCATGACCCTCCACACGTTCCTTTCTGTGTATTATCTGTGAATTGCCTTGACATCTTGGCAAAGACAGTAGAGTGGTTTCCCGTTCCCTTCTCTTAAACTGCTTACTATTTTAGAGACCATATCTCTTCAGGGTAGAAGGGATCATGACCCTCCACACGTTCCTTTCTGTGTATTATCTGTGAATTGCCTTGACATCTTGGCAAAGACAGTAGAGTGGTTTCCCGTTCCCTTCTCTTAAACTGCTTACTATTTTAGAGACCATATCTCTTCAGGGTAGAAGGGATCATGACCCTCCACACGTTCCTTTCTGTGTATTATCTGTGAATTGCCTTGACTTCTTGGCAAAGACAGTAGAGTGGTTTCCCGTTCCCTTCTCTTAAACTGCTTACTATTTTAGAGACCATATCTCTTCAGGGTAGAAGGGATCATGACCCTCCACACGTTCCTTTCTGTGTATTATCTGTGAATTGCCTTGACTTCTTGGCAAAGACAGTAGAGTGGTTTCCCGTTCCCTTCTCTTAAACTGCTTACTATTTTAGAGACCATATCTCTTCAGGGTAGAAGGGATCATGACCCTCCACACGTTCCTTTCTGTGTATTATCTGTGAATTGCCTTGACTTCTTGGCAAAGACAGTAGAGTGGTTTCCCGTTCCCTTCTCTTAAACTGCTTACTATTTTAGAGACCATATCTCTTCAGGGTAGAAGGGATCATGACCCTCCACACGTTCCTTTCTGTGTATTATCTGTGAATTGCCTTGACTTCTTGGCAAAGACAGTAGAGTGGTTTCCCGTTCCCTTCTCTTAAACTGCTTACTATTTTAGAGACCATATCTCTTCAGGGTAGAAGTGATTATGACCCTCCACACATTCCTTTTCTTTATAATCTGTGAATTGACGTGACTTCTTGGGAAAGATAGTAGAGTGGTTTCATGTTCTCATCTTTTAACTTATTTACTTTTTTTTAGAGGATATATTCCGTGATCCACAGATTCCTTTTTTTTTTCTTTTTTTTTTTTTTGTTATCCATGAACTGACAACAATTCATGAGTAGAGTAGTTTCCAGCTCCTTGCAACTAAATTAGTTTTAATTAAAGGCCATATCTTTACAAGGTAAAATGATCATGGCTCTCCTGGGAGACATCTTTTTTTTTTATTTTTTGTGAATTGCGATGACATCTTGAGAAAAATAGTAGATTCGTTTCACGTTCCTTTTTCGAAAACCAGATCCCTTTTCTCAGAGGCAATATTTTTTCAAAGTAGAAGTTATCATGTCGCTCTACAGATTGCTATTCTTTTATTATCTGTGAATTGCCATGACATCTTGGGAAAGATAGTAGAGTGGTTTCCCATTCCATTCTCCTAAACTAGTTAACTTCTTTTAGAGGTCATATCTTTTCAGGGTAGACGTGGTCATGATTCTCCATAGATTCCATTTGTTTGTTATCTGTGAATTGATATGATTATTAGGAAAGGTAGCATAATGGTAAAAATACTAAACAGTTACTTTTTGTTGAGGCCATATCTCTTCAGTGTAGAAGTGATCATGGCTCTCCATACATTCCTTTTTTTTTCTTTTTTTTTTGTTATCCATGAACTGAGAACAATTCATGAGTAGAGTAGTTTCCCGCTCCTTGCAACTAAATTAGTTAGGTTTAATTAGAGGCCACATCTTTACAGGGTAAAATGATCATGGCTCTCCTGGGAGACATTTTCTTTGTTATTTGTGAATTGCGATGACATCTTGAGAAAAATAGTAGATTCGTTTCACGTTCCTTTTTCGAAAACCAGATCCCTTTTCTCAGAGGCAATATTTTTTCAAAGTAGAAGTTATCATGTCGTTCTACAGATTGCTATTCTTTTATTATCTGTCAGTTGTCATGGATTCTTGAGAAAGATTGTAGGTTTCCCATTCTCTTCTCCAAAACTAGTTACCTGCCATGGATTCTTCGGAAAGACAATAAAGTGGTTTTCCGCTATTTTATACTAAATATTTTAGAAGCCATATCTCTTCAGGGTAGAAGTGATCATGGCTCTCCAGAGGTACCCCTGATTCATTATCTGTGAATTGACATGATTTCTTGGATAAAAGTCGTCTCCTGTTCCTTTCCACTAATTTTGTTAACTTTTTTTTAGAGGTCATATCTCTTCAGCTGTGATCAAGCCTTTCCAGACATTTCTTTTTTTTTATTATTTGTAAATGGACATGCCTTCTTGGGTAAAATAGTAGAGTGGATTCACATTTCACTTTTCCTATACTAGTTATTTTTTAATAACTCTTCAGCTAGATGTGACCATGGCTCTCCACAGATTCCTTTCTTTTATCATGTAGGAATTGACGCGGTTTTTATGAAAGATAGTAGAGTGGTTTCACATTTCCCTTTTCCTATACTAGTTATTTTTTAATAACTCTTCAGCTAGATGTGACCATGGCTCTCCACAGATTCCTTTCTTTTATCATGTGGGAATTGACGCGGTTTTTATGAAAGATAGTAGAGTGGTTTCACATTTCCCTTTTCCTGTACTAGTTATTTTTTAATAACTCTTCAGCTAGATGTGACCATGGCTCTCCACAGATTCCTTTCTTTTATCATGTGGGAATTGACGCGGTTTTTATGAAAGATAGTAGAGTGGTTTAAACATTTCCCTTTTCCTATACTAGTTATTTTTCAATAACTCTTCAGTCAGATGTGACCACAGCCTCCATGACTTCCTTTTATCATGTGGAATTTATCATGGTTTTTATGAAAGATAGTAAAGTGGTTTCCACATTTCCTTTTCCTATACTAGTTTTTAACTCTCTCCAGCTAGATGTGACCATGGTTTCCACAGACTTTCCTTTTATCATGTGGGAATTGATGGGTTTTTATGAAAGATAGTAGAGTGGTTTCACATTTCCCTTTTCCTATACTAGTTATTTTTTAATAACTCTTCAGCTAGATGTGACCATGGCTCTCCACAGATTCCTTTCTTTTATCATGTGGAATTGGACGCGGTTTTTATGAAAGATAGTAGAGTGGTTTAAACATTTCCCTTTTCCTATACTAGTTATTTTTTAATAACTCTTCAGCTAGATAAAAATTGTTTTGCCTCCACAGATCTCTTTTCTTTTATCATGTGGGAATTGACGCGGTTTATGAAAGATAGTAGAGTGGTTTTACATTTCCATTTTCCTATACTAGTTATTTTTAATAATCCTTCAGCTAGATGTGACCATGGCTCTCCACAGATTCCTTTCTTTTATCATGGGAATTGATGGGTTTTTATGAAAGATAGTAGAGTGGTTTCACATTTCCCTTTTCCTATACTAGTTATTTTTTAACTTTCAGCTAGATGTGACCATGGTTTCCAAGATTCCTTTCTTTTATCATGGGAATTGACGCTATGGCTTTTATGAAAGATAGTAGAGTGGTTTCCATTTTCCTATACTAGTTATTTTTTTAATAACTCTTCAGCTAGATGTGACTATGGCTCTGTACAGATTCCTTTCTTTTTATCAGTGGAATTGACGTGCTTTGTATGAAAGATAGTAGAGTGGTTTCACATTTCCCTTTTCCTATATAGTTATTTTTAATAACTCTTCAGCTAGATGTGACCATGGCTCTCCATAGATTCCTTTCTTTTATCATGTGAAATTGAGTGGTTTTTATGAAAGAGTGTATGGTTTCACATTTCCTTTTCCTATAAAGGTTTTTTAATAACTCTTCAGCTAGATGTAATTCGAGCCTCCATAGATTCCTTTTATCATGTGGGAATTGACGTGGCTTTTTATGAAAGATAGTAGAGTGGTTTGCGATTTCCCTTTTCCTATACTAGTTATTTTTTAATAACTCTTCAGCGATAGATGCATTTATGGCTCTTGCCAGATTCCTTTTATCATGTGGGAATTCGACGTGGTTTTTATGAAAGATAGTAGAGTGGTTTCACATTTCCTTTTCCTATACTAGTTATTTTTTAATAACTCTTCAGCTAGATGTGACCATGGTTCTCCACAGATTCCTTTTATCATGGGAATTGACGTGGTTTTTATGAAAGATAGTAAAGTGGGTTTCACATTTTCCTATACTAGTTATTTTTTAATAACTCTTCAGCTAGATGACCATGGCTCTCCACAGATTCCTTTCTTTTATCATGTGGAATTGACGCGGTTTATGAAAGATAGTAGAGTGGTTTCACATTTCCATTTTCCTATACTAGTTATTTTTTAATAACTCTACAGCTAGATGACCATGGCTCTCCACAGATTCCTTCTTTATCATGTGGGAATTGACGCGGCTTGGCGAAAGATAGTAGAGTGGTTTAAATACTTTTCCCATACTAGTTATTTTTTAATAACTCTTCATGATGTGTGACCAATATGGCTCTCCACAGATTCCTTTACTGGCGGGAATTGACGCGGTTTTTATGAAAGATAGTAGAGTGGTTTCCACATTTCTTCCATACTATTATTTTTTAATAACTCTTCAGCTAGATGTGACCATGGTTCTCATACAGATTCTCTTTTATCAGGCGCGGGAATGACGCGTTTTTATGAAAGATAGTAGAGTGGTTTTACATTTCCTTTTCCTATACGAGTTATTTTTTAATAACTCTTCAGCTAGATGTGACCATGGCTCTCCACAGATTCCTTTCTTTTATCATGTGGGAATTGACGCGGTTTTTATGAAAGATAGTAGAGTGGTTTCACATTTCCCTTTTCCTATACTAGTTATTTTTTAATAACTCTTCAGCTAGATGTGACCATGGCTCTCCACAGATTCCTTTCTTTTATCATGTGGGAATTGACGCGGTTTTTATGAAAGATAGTAGAGTGGTTTAAACATTTCCCTTTTCCTATACTAGTTATTTTTTAATAACTCTTCAGCTAGATGTGACCATGGCTCTCCACAGATTCCTTTCTTTTATCATGTGGGAATTGACACGGTTTTTATGAAAGATAGTAGAGTGGTTTCACATTTCCCTTTTCCTATACTAGTTATTTTTCAATAACTCTTCAGCTAGATGTGACCATGGCTCTCCACAGATTTCTTTCTTTTATCATGTGGGAATTGACGCGGTTTTTATGAAAGATAGTAGAGTGGTTTAAACATTTCCCTTTTCCTATACTAGTTATTTTTTAATAACTCTTCAGCTAGATGTGACCATGGCTCTCCACAGATTCCTTTCTTTTATCATGTGGGAATTGACGCGGTTTTTATGAAAGATAGTAGAGTGGTTTCACATTTCCATTTTCCTATACTAGTTATTTTTTAATAACTCTACAGCTAGATGTGACCATGGCTCTCCACAGATTCCTTTCTTTTATCATGTCGGAATTGACGCGGTTTTTATGAAAGATAGTAGAGTGGTTTAAACATTTCCCTTTTCCTATACTAGTTATTTTTTAATAACTCTTCAGCTAGATGTGACCATGGCTCTCCACAGATTCCTTTCTTTTATCATGTGGGAATTGACGCGGTTTTTATGAAAGATAGTAGAATGGTTTCACATTTCCATTTTCCTATACTAGTTATATTTTAATAACTCTTCAGCTAGATGTGACCATGGCTCTCCACAGATTCCTTTCTTTTATCATGTGGGAATTGACGCGGTTTTTGTGAAAGATAGAGTGATTTCACATTTCCCTTTTCCTATACTAGTTATTTTTTAATAACTCTTCAGCTAGATGTGACCATGGCTCTCCACAGATTCCTTTCTTTTATCATGTGGGAATTGACGCGGTTTTTATGAAAGATAGTAAAGTGATTTCACATTTCCCTTTTCCTATACTAGTTATTTTTTAATAACTCTTCAGCTAGATGTGACCATGGATCTCCACAGACTCCTTTCTTTTATCATGTGGGAATTGACGCAGTTTTATGAAAGATAGTAGAGTGGTTTAAACATTACCCTTTTCCTATACTAGTTATTTTTTAATAACTCTTCAGCTAGATGTGACCATGGCTCTCCACAGATTCCATTCTTTTATCATGTGGGAATTGACGCGGTTTTTATGAAAGATAGTAGAGTGGTTTCACATTTCCATTTTCCTATACTAGTTATTTTTTAATAACTCTTCAGCTAGATGTGACCATGGCTCTCCACAGATTCCTTTCGTTTATCATGTGGGAATTGACGCGGTTTTTATGAAAGATAGTAAAGTGATTTCACATTTCCCTTTTCCTATACTAGTTATTTTTTAATATCTCTTCAGCTAGATGTGAGCATGGCTCTCCACAGATTCCTTTCTTTTATCATGTGGGAATTGTCGCGGTTTTTATGAAAGATAGTAAAGTGATTTCACATTTCCCTTTTCCTATACAAGATATTTTTTAATAACTCTTCAGCTAGATGTGACCATGGCTCTCCACAGATTCCTTTCTTTTATCATGTGGGAATTGACACGGTTTTTATGAAAGATAGTAAAGTGATTTCACATTTCCCTTTTCCTATACTAGTTATTTTTTAATAACTCTTCAGCTAGATGTGACCATGGCTCTCCACAGATTCCTTTCTTTTATCATGTGGGAATTGACGCGGTTTTTATGAAAAATAGTAGAGTGGTTTCACATTTCCCTTTTCCTATATAGTTATTTTTTAATAACTCTTCAGCTAGATGTGACCATGGCTCTCCACAGATTCCTTTCTTTTATCATGTGGGAATTGACGCGGTTTTTATGAAACATAGTAGAGTGGTTTCACATTTCCCTTTTCCTATACTAGTTATTTTTTAATAACTCTTCAGCTAGATGTGACCATGGCTCTCCACAGATTCCTTTCCTTTATCATGTGGGAATTGACGCGGTTTTTATGAAAGATAGTAGAGCGGTTTCACATTTCCCTTTTCCTATACTAGTTATTTTTTAATAACTCTTCAGCTAGATGTGACCATGGCTCTCCACAGATTCCTTTCTTTTATCATGTGGGAATTGACGCGGTTTTTATGAAAGATAGTAAAGTGGTTTCACATTTCCCTTTTCCTATACTAGTTATTTTTTAATAACTCTTCAGCTAGATGTGACCATGGCTCTCCACAGATTCCTTTCTTTTATCATGTGGGAATTGACGCGGTTTTTATGAAAGATAGTAGAGTGGTTTCACATTTCCATTTTCCTATACTAGTTATTTTTTAATAACTCTACAGCTAGATGTGACCATGGCTCTCCACAGATTCCTTTCTTTTATCATGTGGGAAGTGACGCGGTTTTTATGAAAGATAGTAGAGTGGTTTAAACATTTCCCTTTTCCTATACTAGTTATTTTTTAATAACTCTTCAGCTAGATGTGACCATGGCTCTCCACAGATTCCTTTCTTTTATCATGTGGGAATTGACGCGGTTTTTATGAAAGATAGTAGAGTGGTTTAAACATTTCCCTTTTCCTATACTAGTTATTTTTTAATAACTCTTCAGCTAGATGTGACCATGGCTCTCCACAGATTCCTTTCTTTTATCATGTGGGAATTGACACGGTTTTTATGAAAGATAGTAGAATGGTTCACATTTCCATTTTCCTATACTAGTTATTTTTCAATAACTCTTCAGCTAGATGTGACCATGGCTCTCCACAGATTCCTTTCTTTTATCATGTGGGAATTGACGCGGTTTTTATGAAAGATAGTAGAGTGGTTT
This sequence comes from Ascarosepion bandense, assembly GCA_037127315.1. NCBI lineage: Eukaryota > Metazoa > Mollusca > Cephalopoda > Sepiida > Sepiidae > Ascarosepion > Ascarosepion bandense. Next base: position 437,286 of record JBBBDQ010001675.1, read on the forward strand.
AAATATTTCCCTTTTCCTATACTACTTATTTTTTAATAACTCTTCAGCTAGATGTGACCATGGCTCTCCACAGATTCCTTTCTTTTATCATGTGGGAATTGACGCGGTTTTTATGAAAGATAGTAGAGTGGTTTCACATTTCCATTTTCCTATACTAGTTATTTTTTAATAACTCTTCAGCTAGATGTGACCATGGCTCTCCACAGATTCCTTTCTTTTATCATGTGGGAATTGACGCGGTTTTTATGAAAGATTGAAGAGTGGTTTCACATTTCCATTTTCCTATACTAGTTATATTTTAATAACTCTTCAGCTAGACGTGACCATGGCTCTCCACAGATTCCTTTCTTTTATCATGTGGGAATTGACGCGGTTTTTATGAAAGATAGTAGAGTGGTTTCACATTTCCATTTTCCTATACTAGTTATTTTTTAATAACTCTTCAGCTAGATGTGACCATGGCTCTCCACAGATTCCTTTCTTTTATCATGTGGGAATTGACGCGGTTTTTATGAAAGTTAGTAGAGTGGTTTAAACATTTCCCTTTTCCTATACTAGTTATTTTTTAATAACTCTTCAGCTAGATGTGACCATGGCTCTCCACAGATTCCTTTCTTTTATCATGTGGGAATTGACGCGGTTTTTATGAAAGATAGTAGTGTGGTTTCACATTTCCATTTTCCTATACTAGTTATTTTTTAATAACTCTTCAGCTAGATGTGACCATGGCTCTCCACAGATTCCTTTCTTTTATCATGTGGGAATTGACGCGGTTTTTGTGAAAGATAGAGTGATTTCACATTTCCCTTTTCCTATACTAGTTATTTTTTAATAACTCTTCAGCTAGATGTGACCATGGCTCTCCACAGATTCCTTTCTTTTATCATGTGGGAATTGACGCGGTTTTTATGAAAGATAGTAAAGTGATTTCACATTTCCCTTTTCCTATACTAGTTACTTTTTAATAACTCTTCAGCTAGATGTGACCATGGATCTCCACAGACTCCTTTCTTTTATCATGTGGGAATTGACGCAGTTTTATGAAAGATAGTAGAGTGGTTTAAACATTACCCTTTTCCTATACTAGTTATTTTTTAATAACTCTTCAGCTAGATGTGACCATGGCTCTCCACAGATTCCATTCTTTTATCATGTGGGAATTGACGCGGTTTTTATGAAAGATAGTAGAGTGGTTTCACATTTCCATTTTCCTATACTAGTTATTTTTTAATAACTCTTCAGCTAGATGTGACCATGGCTCTTCACAGATTCCTTTCATTTATCATGTGGGAATTGACGCGGTTTTTATGAAAGATAGTAAAGTGATTTCACATTTCCCTTTTCCTATACTAGTTATTTTTTAATAACTCTTCAGCTAGATGTGACCATGGCTCTCCACAGATTCCTTTCCTTTATCATGTGGGAATTGACGCGGTTTTTATGAAAGATAGTAGAGTGGTTTCACATTTCCCTTTTCCTATACTAGTTATTTTTTAATAACTCTTCAGCTAGATGTGACCATGGCTCTCCACAGATTCCTTTCTTTTATCATGTGGGAATTGACGCGGTTTTTATGAAAGATAGTAAAGTGGTTTCACATTTCCCTTTTCCTATACTAGTTATTTTTTAATAACTCTTCAGCTAGATGTGACCATGGCTCTCCACAGATTCCTTTCTTTTATCATGTGGGAATTGACGCGGTTTTTATGAAAGATAGTAGAGTGGTTTCACATTTCCATTTTCCTATACTAGTTATTTTTTAATAACTCTACAGCTAGATGTGACCATGGCTCTCCACAGATTCCTTTCTTTTCTCATGTGGGAATTGACGCGGTTTTTATGAAAGATAGTAGAGTGGTTTAAACATTTCCCTTTTCCTATACTAGTTATTTTTTAATAACTCTTCAGCTAGATGTGACCATGGCTCTCCACAGATTCCTTTCTTTTATCATGTGGGAATTGACACGGTTTTTATGAAAGATAGTAGAATGGTTTCACATTTCCATTTTCCTATACTAGTTATTTGTCAATAACTCTTCAGCTAGATGTGACCATGGCTCTCCACAGATTCCTTTCTTTTATCATGTGGGAATTGACGCGGTTTTTATGAAAGTTAGTAGAGTGGTTTAAACATTTCCCTTTTCCTATACTAGTTATTTTTTAATAACTCTTCAGCTAGATGTGACCATGGCTCTCCACAGATTCCTTTTTTTTATCATGTGGGAATTGACGCGGTTTTTATGAAAGATAGTAGAGTGGTTTCACATTTCCATTTTCCTATACTAGTTATTTTTTAATAACTCTTCAGCTAGATGTGACCATGGCTCTCCACAGATTCCTTTCTTTTATCATGTGGGAATTGACGCGGTTTTTATGAAAGATAGTAGAGTGGTTTAAACATTACCCTTTTCCTATACTAGTTATTTTTTAATAACTCTTCAGCTAGATGTGACCATGGCTCTCCACAGATTCCATTCTTTTATCATGTGGGAATTGACGCGGTTTTTATGAAAGATAGTAGAGTGGTTTCACATTTCCATTTTCCTATACTAGTTATTTTTTAATAACTCTTCAGCTAGATGTGACCATGGCTCTCCACAGATTCCTTTCGTTTATCATGTGGGAATTGACGCGGTTTTTATGAAAGATAGTAAAGTGATTTCACATTTCCCTTTTCCTATACTAGTTATTTTTTAATAACTCTTCAGCTAGATGTGACCATGGCTCTCCACAGATTCCTTTCTTTTATCATGTGGGAATTGACGCGGTTTTTATGAAAGATAGTCAAGTGATTTCACATTTCCCTTTTCCTATACTAGTTATTTTTTAATAACTCTTCAGCTAGATGTGACCATGGCTCTCCACAGATTCCTTTCTTTTATCATGTGGGAATTGACACGGTTTTTATGAAAGATAGTAAAGTGATTTCACATTTCCCTTTTCCTATACTAGTTATTTTTTAATAACTCTTCAGCTAGATGTGACCATGGCTCTCCACAGATTCCTTTCCTTTATCATGTGGGAATTGACGCGGTTTTTATGAAAGATAGTAGAGTGGTTTCACATTTCCCTTTTCCTATACTTGTTATTTTTTAATAACTCTTCAGCTAGATGTGACCATGGCTCTCCACAGATTCCTTTCTTTTATCATGTGGGAATTGACGCGGTTTTTATGAAAGATAGTAAAGTGGTTTCACATTTCCCTTTTCCTATACTAGTTATTTTTTAATAACTCTTCAGCTAGATGTGACCATGGCTCTCCACAGATTCCTTTCTTTTATCATGTGGGAATTGACGCGGTTTTTATGAAAGATAGTAGAGTGGTTTCACATTTCCATTTTCCTATACTAGTTATTTTTTAATAACTCTACAGCTAGATGTGACCATGGCTCTCCACAGATTCCTTTCTTTTATCATGTGGGAATTGACGCGGTTTTTATGAAAGATAGTAGAGTGGTTTAAACATTTCCCTTTTCCTATACTAGTTATTTTTTAATAACTCTTCAGCTAGACGTGACCATGGCTCTCCACAGATTCCTTGCTTTTATCATGTGGGAATTGACGCGGTTTTTATGAAAGATTGTAGAGTGGTTTCACATTTCCATTTTCCTATACTAGTTATTTTTTAATAACACTTCAGCTAGATGTGACCATGGCTCTCCACAGATTCCTTTCTTTTATCATGTGGGAATTGACGCGGTTTTTATGAAAGGTAGTAGAGTGGTTTCACATTTCCCTTTTCCTATACTAGCTATTTTTTAATAACTCTTCAGCTAGATGTGACCATGGCTCTCCACAGATTCCTTTCTTTTATCATGTGGGAATTGACGCGGTTTTTATGAAAGATAGTAGAGTGGTTTAAACATTTCCCTTTTCCTATACTAGTTATTTTTTAATAACTCTTCAGCTAGATGTGACCATGGCTCTCCACAGATTCCTTTCTTTTCTCATGTGGGAATTGACGCGGTTTTTATGAAAGATAGTAAAGTGATTTCACATTTCCCTTTTCCTATACTAGTTATTTTTTAATAACTCTTCAGCTAGATGTGACCATGGCTCTCCACAGATTCCTTTCTTTTATCATGTGGGAATTGACGCGGTTTTTATGAAAGATAGTAAAGTGATTTCACATTTCCCTTTTCCTATACTAGTTATTTTTTAATAACTCTTCAGCTAGATGTGACCATGGCTCTCCACAGATTCCTTTCTTTTATCATGTGGGAATTGACGCGGTTTTTATAAAAGATAGTACAGTGGTTTCACATTTCCCTTTTCCTATACTAGTTATTTTTTAATAACTCTTCAGCTAGATGTGACCATGGCTCTCCACAGATTCCTTTCTTTTATCATGTGGGAATTGACGCGGTTTTTATGAAAGATAGTAGAGTGGTTTAAACATTTCCCTTTTCCTATACTAGTTATTTTTTAATAACTCTTCAGCTAGATGTGACCATGGCTCTCCACAGATTCCTTTCTTTTATCATGTGGGAATTGACGCGGTTTTTATAAAAGATAGTAGAGTGGTTTCACATTTCCCTTTTCCTATACTAGTTATTTTTTAATAACTCTTCAGCTAGATGTGACCATGGCTCTCCACAGATTCCTTTCTTTTATCATGTGGGAATTGACGCGGTTTTTATGAAAGATAGTAGAGTGGTTTAAACATTTCCCTTTTCCTATACTAGTTATTTTTTAATAACTCGTCAGCTAGATGTGACCATGGCTCTCCACAGATTCCTTTCTTTTATCATGTGGGGATTGACGCGGTTTTTATGAAAGATAGTAAAGTGGTTTCACATTTCCATTTTCCTATACTAGTTATTTTTTAATAATTCTTCAGCTAGATGTGACCATGGCTCTCCACAGATTCCTTTCTTTTATCATGTGAGAATTGACGCGGTTTATATGAAAGATAGTAAAGTGATTGCACATTTCCCTTTTCCTATACTAGTTATTTTTTAATAACTCTTCAGCTGGATGTGACCATGGCTCTCCACAGATTCCTTTCTTTTATCATGTGGGAATTGACGCGGTTTTTATGAAAGATAGTAGAGTGGTTTCACAGTTCCATTTTCCTATACTAGTTATTTTTTAATAACTCTTCAGCTAGATGTGACCATGGCTCTCCACAGATTCCTTTCTTTTATCATGTGGGAATTGACGCGGTTTTTATGAAAGATAGTAAAGTGATTTCACATTTCCCTTTTCCTATACTAGTTATTTTTTAATAACTCTTCAGCTAGATGTGACCATGGCTCTCCACAGATTCCTTTCTTTTATCATGTGGGAATTGACGCGGTTTTTATGAAAGATAGTAGAGTGGTTTCACATTTCCCTTTTCCTGTACTAGTTACTTTTTAATAACTCTTCAGCTAGATGTGACCATGGCTCTCCACAGATTCCTTTCTTTTATCATGTGGGAATTGACGCGTTTTTTTTGAAAGATAGTAGAGTGGTTTCACATTTCCCTTTTCCTATACTAGTTATTTTTTAATAACTCTTCAGCTAGATGTGACCATGGCTCTCCACAGATTCCTTTCTTTTATCATGTGGGAATTGATGCGGTTTTTATGAAAGATAGTAGAGTGGTTTCACATTTCCCTTTTCCTATACTAGTTACTTTTTAATAACTCTTCAGCTAGATGTGACCATGGCTCTCCACAGATTCCTTTCTTTTATCATGTGGGAATTGACGCGGTTTATATGAAAGATAGTAGAGTGGTTTCACATTTCCCTTTTCCTATACTAGTTATTTTTTAATAACTCTTCAGCTAGATGTGACCATGGCTCTCCACAGATTCCTTTCTTTTATCATGTGGGAATTGACGCGGTTTTTATGAAAGATAGTAGAGTGGTTTAAACATTTCCCTTTTCCTATACTAGTTATTTTTTAATAACTCTTCAGCTAGATGTGACCATGGCTCTCCACAGATTCCTTTCTTTTATCATGTGGGAATTGACGCGGTTTTTATGAAAGATAGTAGAGTGGTTTCACATTTCCCTTTTCCTGTACTAGTTACTTTTTAATAACTCTTCAGCTAGATGTGACCATGGCTCTCCACAGATTCCTTTCTTTTATCATGTGGGAATTGACGCGTTTTTTTTTAAAGATAGTAGAGTGGTTTAAACATTTCCCTTTTCCTATACTAGTTGTTTTTTAATAACTCTTCAGCTAGCTGTGACCATGGCTCTCCACAGATTCCTTTCTTTTATCATGTGGGAATTGACGCGGTTTTTATGAAAGATAGTAGAGTGGTTTAAACATTTCCCTTTTCCTATACTAGTTATTTTTTAATAACTCTTCAGCTAGACGTGACCATGGCTCTCCACAGATTCCTTTCTTTTATCATGTGGGAATTGACGCGGTTTTTATGAAAGATTGTAGAGTGGTTTCACATTTCCATTTTCCTATACTAGTTATATTTTAATAACTCTTCAGCTAGACGTGACCATGGCTCTCCACAGATTCCTTTCTTTTATCATGTGAGAATTGACGCGGTTTATATGAAAGATAGTAAAGTGATTGCACATTTCCCTTTTCCTATACTAGTTATTTTTTAATAACTCTTCAGCTAGATGTGACCATGGCTCTCCACAGATTCCTTTCTTTTATCATGTGGGAATTGACGCGGTTTTTATGAATGATAGTAGAGTGGTTTCACATTTCCATTTTCCTATACTAGTTATTTTTTAATAACTCTTCAGCTAGATGTGACCATGGCTCTCCACAGATTCCTTTCTTTTATAATGTGGAAATTGACGCGGTTTTTATGCAAGATAGTAAAGTGATTTCCACATTTCTTTTCCTATACTAGTTATTTTTTAATAACTCTTCAGCTAGATGTGACCATGGTTCTCCACAGATTCCTTTCTTTTACTGTGGGAATTGACGCGTTTCTATGAAAGATAGTAGAGTATTTCACATTTCCTTTTCCTATACTAGTTACTTTTGTCAACTCTTCAGCTAGATGTGGATTATGGTTTCACAGATTCCTTTTATCATGTGGGAATTGACGCGTTTTTTTGAAAGATAGTAGAGTGGTTTCACATTTCCCTTTTCCTATACTAGTTATTTTTTGTCAACTCTTTCAGCTAGATGTGATCATGTCTCCACAGATTCTCTTTTTATCATGTGGAACGATGCGGTTTTTTATGAAAGATAGTAGTGTGGTTTCACATTTCCCTTTCCTATACTTTTTGTTACTTTTAATAACTCTTCAGCTAGATGTGACCATGGCTCTCCACAGATTCCTTTTATCATGTGGGAATTGACGCGGTTTTTATGAAAGATAGTAGAGTGGTTACATTTCCTTTTCCTATACTAGTTTTTTTTTTTAATAACTCTTCAGCTAGATGTGACCATGGCTCTCCACATAGATTCCTTTTATCATGTGGGAATTGACGCGGTTTTTATGAAAGATAGTAAAGTGATTTCACATTTCCATTTTCCTATACTAGTTATTTTTTTAATAACTCTTCAGCTAGATGTGATCTTCAGCGGTTTCCACAGATTCTCTCCCTTTTCTTTATCATGTGGGAATTGACGCGGTTTTTATGAAAGATAGTAGAGTGGTTTAAACATTTCCCTTTTCCTATACTAGTTATTTTAACAACCTTCAGCTAGATGTGACCATGGCTCTCCACAGACTCCTTTTTATCATGTGGGAATTGACGCGGTTTTTATGAAAGATAGTAGAATGGTTTCACATTTCCATTTTCCTATACTAGTTATTTTTTAACAACTCTTCAGCTAGATGTGACCATATTTCCCACAGATTCCTTCTTTTTATCATGTGGGAATTGACGCGGTTTTATGAAAGATAGTAGAGTGGCTTCCCTCACATTTCCCTTTTCCTATACTATTATTTTTTAATAACTCTTCAGCTAGATGTGACCATGGCTCTCCACAGATTCCTTTCTTTTATCATGTGAGAATTGACGCGGTTTATATGAAAGATAGTAAAGTGATTTCACATTTCCTTTTCCTACTAGTTATTTTTTAATAATCTTTCAGCTAGATGAGACCATGGCTCTCCACAGATTCCTTTTCTTTTATCAGTGGGAATTGACGCGGTTTTTATGAAAGATAGTAAAGGATTTTTACATTTCCATTTTCCTATACTAGTTATTTTTTAATAACTCTTCAGCTAGATGTGACCTCATGGCTTCCACAGATTCCTTTTATCATGGGAATTGACGCGGTTTTTATGAAAGATAGTAGAGTGGTTTCACATTTCCATTTTCCTATACTAGTTATTTTTAACAACTCTTCAGAAGCCAGATGTGATCATGGCTCTCACAGATTCCTTTCTTTATCATGTGGGAATTGACGCGGTTTTTATGAAAGATAGTAAAGTGATTTCACATTTCCTTTTCCTTGGTACTAGTTATTTTTTAATAACTCTTCAGCTAGATGTGACCATGGCTCTCCACAGATTCCTTCTTTTATCATGTGGGAATTGACGCGTGTTTTTATGAAAGATAGTAGAGGTTAAATATTTCCTTTTCCTATACTTGCCATTTTTTAATAACTCTTCAGCTAGATGTGACCATGGCTCTCCACAGATTCCTTTCTTTTATCATGTGGGAATTGACGCGGTTTTTATGAAAGATAGTAGAATGGCTTCACATTTCCATTTTCCTATACTAGTTATTTTTTAATAACTCTTCAGCTAGATGTGACCATGGCTCTCCACAGATTCCTTCTTTTATCATGTGGGAATTGGACGCGGTTTTTATGAAATATAGTAGGAGTGGTTTCACATTTCCCTTTTCCTATACTAGTTATTTTTTAATAACTCTTCAGCTAGATGTGACCATGGCTCTCCACAGATTCCTTTCTTGATCATGTGAGAATTGACGCGGTTTATATGAAAGATAGTAAAGTGATTTCCACATTTCCCTTTTCCTATACTAGTTATTTTTAATAACTCTTCAGCTAGATGAGACTCACATTCTCACAGATTCCTTTCTTTTTATCATGGGAATTCATGGTTTTTATGAAAGATAGTAAAGTGATTTCACATTTCCATTTTCCTATACTAGTTATTTTTTAATAACTCTTCAGCTAGATGTGACCATGGCTCTCCACAGATTCCTTTCTTTTATCATGTGGGAATTGACGCGGTTTTTATGAAAGATAGTAGAGTGGTTTCACATTTCCATTTTCCTATACTAGTTATTTTTTAATAACTCTTCAGCTAGATGTGACTATGGCTCTCCCTACTATGATTCCTTCTTTTATCATGTGGGAATTGACGCGGTTTTTATGAAAGATAGTAAAGTGATTTCACATTTTCCTATACTAGTTATTTTTAATAATCAGCTAGATGTGACCATGGCTCTCATATCTCCTTTTTATCAAAAGGGAATTGACGCGGTTTTTATGAAAGATAGTAGAGTGGTTTCCACATTTCCCTTTTCCTATACTAGTTATTTTAATAACTCTTCAGCTAGATGTGACCATGGCTCTCCACAGATTCCTCTCTTTCTTTTATCATGTGAATTGACGCGGTTTTTATGAAAGATAGTGATTTCACATTTCTCTTTTCCTATACTAGTTATTTTTTAATAACTCTTCAGCTAGATGTGACCATGGCTTCTCCACAGATCTTCTTTTATCATGCGAATTGGACGCGGTTTTTATGAAAGATAGTAGAGTATCACATTTCCATTTTCCTATACTAGTTATTTTGTCAACTTTTCAGCTAGATGTGACCATGGCTCTCCACAGATTCCTTTTATCATGTGGAAATTGACGCGCTTTTTATGAAAGATAGTAAAGTGATTTCACATTTCCCTTTTCCTATACTAGTTATTTTTTAATAACTCTTCAGCTAGATGTGACCATGGCTCTCCACAGATTCCTTTCTTTTATCATGTGGGAATTGACGCGGTTTTTATAAAAGATAGTAGAGTGGTTTCACCTTTCCATTTTCCTATACTAGTTATTTTTTAATAACTCTTCAGCTAGATGTGACCATGGCTCTCCACAGATTCCTTTCTTTTATCATGTGGGAATTGACGCGGTTTTTATGAAAGACAGTAAAGTGATTTCACATTTCCCTTTTCCTATACTAGTTATTTTTTAATAACTCTTCAGCTAGATGTGACCATGGCTCTCCACAGATTCCTTTCTTTTATCATGTGGGAATTGACGCGGTTTTTATGAAAGATAGTAGAGTGGTTTCACATTTCCCTTTTCCTATACTAGTTACTTTTTGACCATGGCTCTCCACAGATTCCTTTCTTTTATCATGTGGGAATTGACGCGGTTTTTATGAAAGATAGTAGAGTGGTTTCACATTTCCCCTTTCCTATACTAGTTATTTTTTAATAACTCTTCAGCTAGATATGACCATGGCTCTCCACAGATTCCTTTCTTTTATCATCTGGGAATTGACGCGGTTTTTATGAAAGATAGTAGAGTGGTTTCACATTTCCCTTTTCCTATCCTAGTTATTTTTTAATAACTCTTCAGCTAGATGTGACCATGGCTCTCCACAGATTCCTTTCTTTTATCATGTGGGAATTGACGCGGTTTTTATGAAAGATAGGAGAGTAATTTCCTTACCCTTTTAATAGACAAAGTAGTTACACCGATATCAGTGGCATTGTGTCCACTTCCACGATCTGCATTTTTAAAGTATAAAGTATTGATTTTTCTGAATGTGTAAGAACAGCGAATGTCCTAGAGCAGGAATTTGCAACAGGGATTAGTAAATGAAACTTGTAGACTGGTATACTCTAATAACAGTTAGCCATTATATATATATATATACTAGCAATATAGCCCGGCGTTGCTCGTGTGTAATGAAAGCTTTAAAACTAATCCATGGTCCTGGAGCTCAGATCCTTTGAACGTTGGTACGAAAGACTAAAAAGCAATATTTGTTGCCAGTTAAAGCGAAACCGTAGACTGAAATGAATGGATGTAAGTCAAATTTTGATTTCCTGATATCGATATCAAATAAGTTTTTTTCATCGTAAACTGAATTTTGAAGGCTAAATAAGTCCTCTGAGTAAATGTTATCATGGCTGAGACTAAGAACTACAATTATACCTACCCGATAAATAAAATAAAAGGGCTGAAAAAATACAGACATGCAGGCAGATAAACAGACACACACACAAACAGCTTGCCTTATATATATATATATATATATATATATATATATATATATATTATCGATTTTCGGTACTATTGTAAGAACTGCAACATTGAAACTTCTGAATATCGTTTCTTATGTCTTTGTCTATGAGTGTATCAAATTTCATTAAAATCAGACCACTCCTACTATAAGCCGATTTTTTCGATTATCGATTTTCGATATTTATCGGGGGTACCTCGACACAAAACCTAGCTAAGAACACTCGCAGGCGCTTATAGTACAACTGTGTAAATTTTCAAGAAAATTGGTTCAGCCGTTTTGGAGTCTATAGGGAACGGGCACACACACAAAGTTCCATTTATAAATAAGTTTATATATATATATATATATATATATATATATATATATATAATGGCTAGCCACTTGTATTCGAGGGTACCCGTCTACGGGGGGGGGGGTATTTAAGCCCCATTGCAGACGCCTGCTCAGGTACTTTTGTGTTTGTTCAACACTCACAGAGCTTACCTGTGGTTTATATTGCAACTATGCTGAGTGGACCTTAGTTACAATTTCTGGGAGAGAGTGCGTTATCCAGCGTGAACAAGAGTCTGAACAAGACCAGCACGCTCAAACCCTCGGTTACAATAACTTGTGACTTCGAGCTAGCCCAACCATTGACGGCTCCGGCTACTCAATTTCACTCATAAGGCTTGGGTCAACCCGTGGTATGTTTCTGATGCAAAGGTGCCGTTCGCTAGGATTGCTATATATATATATATATATATATATATATATATATATATATATATATATAATACAAGAAATCTAGAAGCGAGCCACCACCTACCGCGGTTTCACACTACGGTTCTTCAGGGTTGGTTTTTTTTTTCTTTTCAACGGGCACTAGACATATTGTTCTTGTGCGCTGTTTGTTTCTTTTTTTTTCTCTACCTATTATTTAACCCACGAGGTAGTTCTCGCTGGGTTACAATACGGTTTAAATTACTGTTAAGTTAGCAGTATTTTCGGAAGTTCAGTCTGTTATTAGTGTTGCCTTACTGTGATTAGGTTCATTATATATATATATTTTAATCATATCACCCTAAGCAAGGCGATAACGCCACTGATGCGCAGGGGGCTACGTAAGAGTAAAAAGACTGGAAAAGAAGAAGCCGGGAACCACCTCCTAACCAGGGAACAAACCTCTACTCAATCGCTGAAAAAACGCCATAGTATGAATTAAAAATGCTCCCAAGCTTCATAAAAATTAACTTTTTCCATCAAAATGTTTATATTATTATTAAGAAGAAAGATCAAAGTATTTGTCAATTATTTTTTTTTTTATTTAATCCCTTCTAAAAAGTTCGAAATTTTGGTAAAAAAAAATTTTGTTTAGATTTTATTTAGCGGGTAACCAAATCGTTACTGGACTTTACAATGGCAAAATGTGATATTACTTAACTCAGTTTCTTTTTTTTTCTGGAGACAAACACATTAATTTGGAAATTCTTGCAAAAATCATCTAATTGTAGGATTTTAATGAAACTTTTAGGACTTATTCACAAATGAATGAGATTATTTTTGAAATCATTATTTTAAAAATATCTCAGTAAAAATATATTTCTTTTTTTTTACATCTGTTATCTCTCTTCTACGTAAATTCATGAAATTGTAAGAAATTAAATTTTGTTGGGAAAAATTGGTTTTAAACGCAGGCCTTATTGGGGAATGTAAATCATCGATTATTTATTTATAAAATGTTGCCTTTATTTAAAAAAATCCGCTTCCAATAATAAAATTAAAAAATGCAATAAAACTATGACATTATTTAATTTTATAAGCTTTTAATTGCTTGAATAAATAATATAAATTTAGGACATTATATTCTATAGAAGAATTTTTTAAAATTTTTTACAAGTATTGTTTTCATCTTTTTTTAATTATAATAATCTATAAAGTTTCAAAAATATTTAAAAAATACTTCAAAGAATTGTTAGGGTTAGTTTCAAAACTTATTATGTGAAGATTATACTTACTAATCGAAAACTAACAAGTTTAATACAAATCGCCGTGCCTTCCTTTTTTTTAAAAATAATTTTAAATTTTTTGTATGTATTTAAAAATCTTTAATGGCAATTTCTGTGTGTAAATTAAAAGGTCATGTGTTTCAGAGTATCTTATCCTTTCTGGGAAAAAATTGTAGAGTTATGTCACCTGTGATCCCATACATCTATCTTATCTCGCATCTGTCAACACATACGGTGGAAAGGTCAGAAAGTTGAACTCTGTGTTTAAGAAATAGTTTTTTCTAAATTTCAGGCTATAAAAAAGTAATACTTGCATAAATCAGATTAATTTAGCATTAAATTTACTAATTTTTCAAAAATCATGTGTCAGAGACGTATACTTTATTTTTGAAAGATTTTTAAAATAGAGAATTAGCTTTTGTTTACAAATATGCCGATCGGTTAAAAATGGCCGAAATATTGAAAGATTTAAACAATCTCAAACTTTTATATTCCAGTCAATATAATTTCTGTTTGAAATACACCAGAATATTTTGCTTACTGGAAATAGTAAATTTAACCATTTAGCTAAATTAAAACTAAAATAAATTTCAAGAATACTTTTTTATTTTTAAAAATTCAATTTAAAATTTAGACATTGAAAATGAGACGAGGTACCTAATATATATATATATATATGAAATTATTTGTTTGAACATTATTTTTGATCGATACTCGTATTTAAGTAGATATTCTGTTTATAATCAAGCAGTATTATATATTAATTTCTACCGGCCTGATTATTTGCAATAATTTTTTATTATGAATTTTTTTGTTATTGTAAATAATCAGGCCGGGAGAAATTAATATATAATACTGCTTGATTATAAACAGAATATCTACTTAAATACGAGTATCGATAAAAAAAAAAATGTTCAAACAAATAATTTCAAATTGTCGGTTGTTTATAACCATTTCGTTAATCTTCGTTAATTTCCGTAATGTTTATATATATATATATGTGTGTGTGTGTGTGTTAAACATTATTCTCACTGGATACGCGTATTTGAGTTGATAGTGTGTTTTTCTATAATTAAACAGTACATTTTAATTAACCACCGGCCTAGACGTTCGAGAAATCTTGTTTGCAAAATATCTATCTTCCGGGATTCGAACTTGCATACTCCCATATACTGGGAAGATACCACCATTAGATCCGGTGTGTTTGACTACTCAACCACAGAAGTTCTCGTGGTATAGTATGAATAAAAAAGACCCCCAAGTTTAATAAAAACGAACTTTTTCCATCAAAATGTTTATATTATTATTAAGAGTAAAGATCAAAGTATTTTTTCAATTATTAAAAAAAAAAAAATTAATCCCTTCTATCACGTTTGAAAGTTTGGTAAAAATCTGGTTTAGAATTTAGTTAGCGGGATCGTCCGGGATTCGAACTTGCATACTCTCATATACTGGAAAGATGCCACCATAACATCTGGCGTGTTTCAACACTCAACCACAGAAGATATCGTGGCAGCCAAAGTCTGAATTATGCTTTTTAAATACATATTCTCCGGACTTCTTTTAGAAGCATCTGTCTCTGCTCGGGATCGTACCTGTAGGGGCATCGGTGATATTTGTTGAATTAGCCTTGTGCCAAACACTTTCAACAATTTAAAATATCAGAAAGTTGAAGGTTGGATGTTGGAATGTGGAAGAATAAGATATTTCGTTTTGTATGTTAAAGTGAAATTTTATTACCTAAACAGAATAACACATTTGCAAGAAGAAAATATTAAAAGAGAAAAATCAAGTCAATACTCATCTACTAACCACTGGACTCTAGCTTTAAATGCAAAGTCAATACTCATCTACTAACCACTGGACTCTAGCTTT
The DNA here is from genome assembly GCA_037127315.1 of Ascarosepion bandense. Taxonomy (NCBI): domain Eukaryota; kingdom Metazoa; phylum Mollusca; class Cephalopoda; order Sepiida; family Sepiidae; genus Ascarosepion; species Ascarosepion bandense. The sequence goes on from JBBBDQ010001675.1 coordinate 452,299, forward strand.
AAATGCAAAGTCAATACTCATCTACTAACCACTGGACTCTAGCTTTAAATGCAAAGTCAATACTCATCTACTAACCACTGGACTCTAGCTTTAAATGCAAAGTCAATACTCATCTACTAACCACTGGACTCTAGCTTTAAATGCAAAGTCAATACTCATCTACTAACCACTGGACTCTAGCTTTAAATGCAAAGTCAATACTCATCTACTAACCACTGGACTCTAGCTTTAAATGCAAAGTCAATACTCATCTACTAACCACTGGACTCTAGCTTTAAATGCAAAGTCAATACTCATCTACTAACCACTGGACTCTAGCTTTAAATGCAAAGTCAATACTCATCTACTAACCACTGGACTCTAGCTTTAAATGCAAAGTCAATACTCATCTACTAACCACTGGATTCTAGCTTTAAATGCAAAGTCAATACTCATCTACTAACCACTGGACTCTAGCTTTAAATGCAAAGTCAATACTCATCTACTAACCACTGGACTCCAGCTTTAAATGCAAAGTCAATACTCATCTACTAACCACTGGACTCTAGCTTTAAATGCAAAGTCAATACTCATCTACTAACCACTGGACTCTAGCTCTCTCCCCACCCCTGTATAACCTTCCCTTTCTCTCCACCTATGTATCTGTCATCGCACCTGCTTTCTATTGTTCCTTTCTAACTAGTTTGTACTCCTCACTCTTTTCTAATTAATCTTTTTACATTTATGTAACCCCCTGCACATCAGTGGCGTTTCCGCCTTGCTCGGGGTGAAATGATTAAAAAAAAATGTACGTAGTTAAATCTTCCAAAGAAATAGTAATAAGGAGTTAAACGTACGGATGTAGAAAGATTGAAAAGTTACTAATAAAATCTGTGTTCTTTTCCTTTTTATGGCCGGCGAAAAGTGAAAAGGAAGGTAAAGCAATAAAGGAAATTGTACTTAGCGAACTTTAGTTTCATGGAGTTAGTTGAAGATGTCTTGTTGTTGTTGTTGTTTCTTTGACGGCGAGTGAGTGAAGAGGAAGATGAACGAATGTGTGACGTGACCTTTGTATGTGCGGGTTTTGCTTGAAGTTACTTTTGTTACATTTTGTTACATTTTAGCCTGTCGTCTGTGTGCTGTTGCCATTTGACTGACATTTGTCGGTCAAGGGACGTGGTTCTTCTTCTTCTTCTATGTGCCCTGTCCCTTCAGGACGTAGGCGATCATGGATCTCCACGTCTCCCTATCCCTTGTGGCTCTTAGTATGTTTGCTCCTGTTGCTCCTGGCAACCCCCGTTCCGTCATCCACCTGATCAGGCCCTGCAAATATGTTATCCGCTGCCTTCCTCTGTCTCTCCTTCCTTCTATCTGTCCAGTCAGTATCAGGTTCTCCAGGCTCTCCGTCCTCATTGCATGTCCCAGGAACTTCAGTTGTCTCTTCCTGATGCTCAGCATCAATTTCCTTTTTATTGCCATTCTTTTTAACACCCCGTCGTTGCTTGTATGCTCAGTCCACGATATCCGTAGCATCCTTCTGTAGAACCACATTTCGGCCGCTTCCAGTTTTGTCCTCATTTTCGATGATATTGTCCAGTATTCACTGCCGTATTGAAGAACTGACATCACGTAGCAGTCTAGCACTCTTTTCTTAGTTTTAAGTAATGTGACTGGATCAAACGATATACCCATTTTTTTAGGTGTTAGGAAAAACTGACCAGAGTCATAGATCGATTTGCCATTTTCTCTTCAATCAGAATCCAGAATCTTAATTTTCACACCGGCTTGTTAAATTTTCCAAAATGTTTTCAGTTGTTCTGATCCATTTTTGCGGGTGTGACATTTTATTTTTGTGTTTTAGTTAATTGTGTTATATGATATAGGTTTTGTATCCTATATACCCTAATGTAAAACAAAGTATTTATTTCGCAATATTCGAAGACAATATTACGAAATGTTAACATCATTTCGTAAATTTCCATATATATATATATACGTTGCACTTAAATGAAAATTCAAATATATTCCGTCATTTAGAACAACACGGTTATCTACGCACACTTCTGAGAAAAACGCTTGTTGATAACACGTGCATACTTAAACAAGAAAATAACAAACAGAAACTAAAAATCCTCGAAGCACTCTACATTAAACAATTTAAACCTGGTTTGAATACAATCAATTTCGATATTTCCAATAACGTACTCAAATGTCTGTAATCAGACCAGGGACCACAACACCACTATTTTGTCACTGTCTTCGGCCATCCGCCACGGTAGGGATGGACTTGTATCTTCAATTTAATTCTCTTTATTGTTAATAACTTAAATGTTCAATGTTTACTGTGTGTTAATATTTACTCTTTGATAATGGCTTATGTGAGCCGAAAGCTTAGACCCGATAAAAAAATCAACAATTACTGTGATTTTTTGTTGTCTTTCAACGATATCACCATCAAGTATATCAGACGGTATGAACGGATCCTACACAAAATTAACAGACAAAACTTGTCTATATTATTCAATGAAATCTGCATTAATATATATATATATATATATATATATATATATATATATATATATAACGAAAATATACGGAATTTTAAGTATATATTAATTACTTAGTTTTTGGTCATAAATGAGACCAGTACACAGTTGTATTAAAAAGGGTTTAATACAGTTATGCAGTGGAACTTTTGGCTATTTTTCATTTGTAAACGTGTTATTACGCAACCTAGTTTTCTACCATGTGGTGTCTTTAAAGCAATTTGATATATATATATATATATATATATAATTAAAATAATTTGCAGAAATTTACAAAATTGGTAGTAACCACCTAGGCGTCCTTGACAAAATCCAACGGAGAATCTGTAATGTGATCGATCCCGACTTGGCAGCTCAGATACAGTCACTTTCTCACCGGCGCCATGTGACTTCCCCGTGTCATTTCTACAAATATTTAACGGCTTCTGCTCCGATTAACTTAGCTCATTGGTGCCCCACTCTATATATGAATTTACCCGAGCTCCAAGATTAGCAAGTAGGTTCCACTGTGAAACTTTTACTGTGAAACCAATAAAATGTAAATGCAAATTCTACTCCAGAAGCTTCTTTACTCGCACTTCCCGCCTGTGAAATTCTCTTCCGTTTACTTGCTTCTTCATAAATTTAAATGTAAAGTCGATAGTCATCTCCTATCTCACTAACCGGCATCTTCTCTATCATGCTTCTTTCTCCGTTCACTCCACCCTCATCAGTATTCTCATCCTTCTCTTACCCACTTCTTGACACCCCCTGACACTTTTCATTCTTTCTCATAACTTTTCTCCTATGTAACCCCCTGCACAACTGTCGCAGTAAAATGGCTTGCTTGGGGCGATACGATTATAAAAAAAAAAAAGAAAGAAAAGAAAACACGATATATTTATTAAAATGTATTTCTTCTGAACATTATTTTCTACGAGTTTCCATTAAAAATTATGTTCAAAACAAATAAATTTATATAAATGCGATCAATATCATGGACAGGTTCTATGTGTAAATCTAAAAATTGACATTTGTGTTAGCACCCAGCAGCAATAGTGTGTTTCCCGCTTAAACGATGGACTGTCAGCGTTCGATGTTGATATATATTTTTAAGAAAAGTTCCGAAGATCAACGAAATAAATTAACAACCGACATATTTAGTTTATTTCCTTGAATATTTAAAAAAAATAAATACTCGTATTTCAGTCGATATTCTGTTTTTAATTAAACAGTATATATATATATATTTTTAATCCGAAGTGGAAGAGTAGGAAGGTAAATTCAAAGAACCTGATCCTAATCAATATTAAAATTTTTTAATATCAAAACGTGATGCAGGCAGAGAGCTCAATGTATTAAGAATACAGAGCCAATATATATTAGAGAAAATTTTCAAAATTCAAAGGTGTCGGATGTACATTTCGACATAGGATCTCTAATAGAGACTCTACATCACGTCAGCGACATTGTTCTTCCAAATGGAGAAAGCTCTGAGTTAGAGTGTAGAGGGGGTTTTGGTTAACAGCCCAAAATCTTAACTTTAAAAAGTAATTTAACTCATTTAGTTGTCTATCATTATAAAAAATGAACTCTTATTCCTCCCCTTCCTAAATATACCATTTCAACATCCTGTAACCCCGCGACGACCAGCTCTGTCCTTTTCCACTTTGTGACCGTTGTTAACCAAAAACCCCTCCACACTCTTACACAGGGCCTTCGCCATTTGGAAAAACAATGTCGCTGACGTGATGTAGAGTCTCTATTAGAGATCCTATGTCGAAATGTACATCCGACACCTTTGAATTTTGAAAATTTTCTCTAATTTATATATATATATATATATATATATATATATATATATATATATATATAAGAAAAAGTGCGAGAAGTCGTGAACATTTTTTGTTTAAAGTGTAGATTTATTGTTGCTATTATTATAATTATTACTTGCTTTTTGTATGATATATTAAGTGTCCATCGTGGTATTTGTGTCGCTGCACCTGTTTCGAGTCTAAAGTTGACTCTCTTCAGGCGAATAAATTTGTGACTTCACATGTCGAGATCCGTTTGCTTTTCTGATTGCCAAGGTTTCGTGTATATATAAACAGATAAGTGAAGTGGTAAGTACGTCAGAAAATTCATATGTGTGCGTGCGTGTTTGCATATATATATATATATATATATATATATATATATATCGGGTGCGACGATATAAATTACGCAAAAATGAAAAGAACGCTCGCATCTCATTTTAACATTTATTTACCAATATTATACAAAAATATCTTGAAATACTAAAGAGTAAATTTATTCAATAAAATCACCATTGACTTCAACCATGGCCTCCTCATGACTTTGTCATCTCTTGCATCTCTTCTGGTCGGTCTCCTTGTTTAATTATTGAAATGCTACCATAACCGTTGTCTTTAATTCATCTTTGGTGTTACAAGGAGTTTTGTTGGACTCTCACTCACCTCCTGTCCACATAATAATCAAGAGAGTTGCAGTCTGGGTAGTCAGGACGCCAGGTGTAAGGAGTTATGTGATCGCTGCAATTGCCTGATATCCATGACTGGGTTCTACTGTTTGAGTAGCATGGTACAGAGTCCTGTTGCTTGACACAGGTTTCTCCAGCATCCACCCTCTTGATCCAGGGTAGCACTATCCCCGGAAGGTACTTAATATAGTCCTCCGTGTTGAATCTGAGGTCTTCACCAACAAATTCGGCAGTTCTTTTCGTATCATAACGATCAGAGTGAGTTTTCTGAGCTGCTGTACCTTCGTAATCACCATTAGACTCATCTGACTCTTTTCAAATCATCTGCATTGTCCTCAGATTCACACCCGAATGCTATAGAATGTTCGTACTAAAGTTTCCGGCCAAGCAGTACAGTACGCCTTTTCTAAATTTCTGGCGGAGTGAATTTGTTCTTGCACACGGTGCCCAACCGACCCGACTATACTTTACCAGTCGACAGGATCAAACACAAACAACGCGAAATTAAAAATATAAAATCTCAACCATTTACCCATGGCACCGCCTATATTCATTTTAATCACAGGTATTTGTCTGGGAACATTTGCTTAAGGTGGACAGGTGTTTTTATTCCGATTTCTTTGGTTTGTTTTTAACTATTTTTCCTTGTATGAGGTTGAGTAAAAAAAAAAAGTTGTTTTGGTCTGATTGGGTTCCCATCAACTGAATGATGTGTTATGGCGGCTACATTATTCATTTTCATTGTTCACCGAAAGAATTAACAATGCCTTAGTCATTGAAACTGCACGAGACAAAACAAGGAAGGTGAAACAAAAAGACTGAAATGATAAAACGCATCATAATATTCATCTTCCTTCCCCTCACACGCAAACCAACTCACAAACACTGCAATATTAAATGACCTTTAAAACCTAACGTTGGTTGGAAGAGCAATAGCTTTTAAAAGAGCTCTATCATCATCATTCTCAAATTCTTGAAATAACAGTTATTTTTTCATGTAAGAGGAATTTTATTAATCGGAGTCGAAATGATATCTCTGTATAAAATAAAACATTTAAGGCAGTTAGAATCGGAAAAAAGTGATCAAAATAATGAATACAATTCAAAAAATAACTATAATTGCCAATGCTTCATCTAAGAAATTTAAACAACGCAAGACGATTAATACTTGGTGAAAAAGCAAGAGAAATAAGATGAAAGAAATACTAGTCAAAAATGAATAATAATTGCCAATGCTTCATCTAAGAAATTCAGACAACTTAAGACTATTACTACTTGGTGGAAAAGCAAGAGAAATAAGATGAAAGAAATACTAGTCAAAAATGAATAATAATTGCCAAAGCTTCATCTAAGAAATTCAGACAACTTAAGACTATTACTACTTGGTGGAAAAGCAAGAGAAATAAGATGAAAGAAATACTAGTCAAAAATGAATAATAATTGCCAATGCTTCATCTAAGAAATTCAGACAACTTAAGACTATTAATACTTGGTGGAAAAGCAAGAGAAATAAGATGAAAGAAATACTAGTAAAAAATGAATAATAATTGCCAATGCTTCATCTAAGAAATTCAGACAACTTAAGACTATTACTACTTGGTGGGAAAGCAAGAGAAATAAGATGAAAGAAATACTAGTCAAAAATGAATAATAATTGCCAATGCTTCATCTAAGAAATTCAGACAACTTAAGACTATTACTACTTGGTGGAAAAGCAAGAGAAATAAGATGAAAGAAATACTAGTAAAAAATGAATAATAATTGCCAATGCTTCATCTAAGAAATTCAGACAACTTAAGACTATTACTACTTGGTGGAAAAGCAAGAGAAATAAGATGAAAGAAATACTAGTAAAAAATGAATAATAATTGCCAATGCTTCATCTAAGAAATTCAGACAACTTAAGACTATTACTACTTGGTGGAAAAGCAAGAGAAATAAGATGAAAGAAATACGAGTCAAAAATGAATAATAATTGCCAATGCTTCATCTAAGAAATTCAGACAACTTAAGACTATTACTACTTGGTGGAAAAGCAAGAGAAATAAGATGAAAGAAATACTAGTCAAAAATGAATAAAAATTGCCCATGCTTCATCTAAGAAATTCAGACAACTTAAGACTATTACTACTTGGTGGAAAAGCAAGAGAAATAAGATGAAAGAAATACTAGTAAAAAATGAATAATAATTGCCAATGCTTCATCTAAGAAATTCAGACAACTTAAGACTATTACTACTTGGTGGAAAAGCAAGAGAAATAAGATGAAAGAAATACTAGTCAAAAATGAATAATAATTGCCAATGCTTCATCTAAGAAATTCAGACAACTTAAGACTATTACTACTTGGTGGAAAAGCAAGAGAAATAAGATGAAAGAAATACTAGTAAAAAATGAATAATAATTGCCAATGCTTCATCTAAGAAATTCAGACAACTTAAGACTATTACTACTTGGTGGAAAAGCAAGAGAAATAAGATGAAAGAAATACTAGTAAAAAATGAATAATAATTGCCAATGCTTCATCTAAGAAATTCAGACAACTTAAGACTATTACTACTTGGTGGAAAAGCAAGAGAAATAAGATGAAAGAAATACGAGTCAAAAATGAATAATAATTGCCAATGCTTCATCTAAGAAATTCAGACAACTTAAGACTATTACTACTTGGTGGAAAAGCAAGAGAAATAAGATGAAAGAAATACTAGTCAAAAATGAATAAAAATTGCCAATGCTTCATCTAAGAAATTCAGACAACTTAAGACTATTACTACTTGGTGGAAAAGCAAGAGAAATAAGATGAAAGAAATACTAGTCAAAAATGAATAATAATTGCCAATGCTTCATCTAAGAAATTCAGACAACTTAAGACTATTACTACTTGGTGGAAAAGCAAGAGAAATAAGATGAAAGAAATACTAGTCAAAAATGAATAATAATTGCCAATGCTTCATCTAAGAAATTCAGACAACTTAAGACTATTACTACTTGGTGGAAAAGCAAGAGAAATAAGATGAAAGAAATACTAGTCAAAAATGAATAATAATTGCCAATGCTTCATCTAAGAAATTCAGACAACTTAAGACTATTACTACTTGGTGGAAAAGCAAGAGAAATAAGATGAAAGAAATACTAGTAAAAAATGAATAATAATTGCCAATGCTTCATCTAAGAAATTCAGACAACTTAAGACTATTACTACTTGGTGGAAAAGCAAGAGAAATAAGATGAAAGAAATACTAGTAAAAAATGAATAATAATTGCCAATGCTTCATCTAAGAAATTCAGACAACTTAAGACTATTACTACTTGGTGGAAAAGCAAGAGAAATAAGATGAAAGAAATACTAGTCAAAAATGAATAAAAATTGCCAATGCTTCATCTAAGAAATTCAGACAACTTAAGACTATTACTACTTGGTGGAAAAGCAAGAGAAATAAGATGAAAGAAATACTAGTAAAAAATGAATAATAATTGCCAATGCTTCATCTAAGAAATTCAGACAACTTAAGACTATTACTACTTGGTGGAAAAGCAAGAGAAATAAGATGAAAGAAATACTAGTAAAAAATGAATAATAATTGCCAATGCTTCATCTAAGAAATTCAGACAACTTAAGACTATTACTACTTGGTGGAAAAGCAAGAGAAATAAGATGAAAGAAATACTAGTCAAAAATGAATAATAATTGCCAATGCTTCATCTAAGAAATTCAGACAACTTAAGACTATTACTACTTGGTGGAAAAGCAAGAGAAATAAGATGAAAGAAATACGAGTCAAAAATGAATAATAATTGCCAATGCTTCATCTAAGAAATTCAGACAACTTAAGACTATTACTACTTGGTGGAAAAGCAAGAGAAATAAGATGAAAGAAATACTAGTAAAAAATGAATAATAATTGCCAATGCTTCATCTAAGAAATTCAGACAACTTAAGACTATTACTACTTGGTGGAAAAGCAAGAGAAATAAGATGAAAGAAATACTAGTAAAAAATGAATAATAATTGCCAATGCTTCATCTAAGAATTTCAGACAACTTAAGACTATTACTACTTGGTGGAAAAGCAAGTGAAATAAGATGAAAGAAATACTAGTAAAAAATGAATAATAATTGCCAATGCTTCATCTAAGAAATTCAGACAACTTAAGACTATTACTACTTGGTGGAAAAGCAAGAGAAATAAGATGAAAGAAATACGAGTCAAAAATGAATAATAATTGCCAATGCTTCATCTAAGAAATTCAGACAACTTAAGACTATTACTACTTGGTGGAAAAGCAAGAGAAATAAGATGAAAGAAATACTAGTAAAAAATGAATAATAATTGCCAATGCTTCATCTAAGAAATTCAGACAACTTAAGACTATTACTACTTGGTGGAAAAGCAAGAGAAATAAGATGAAAGAAATACTAGTCAAAAATGAATAATAATTGCCAATGCTTCATCTAAGAAATTCAGACAACTTAAGACTATTACTACTTGGTGGAAAAGCAAGAGAAATAAGATGAAAGAAATACTAGTAAAAAATGAATAATAATTGCCAATGCTTCATCTAAGAAATTCAGACAACTTAAGACTATTACTACTTGGTGGAAAAGCAAGAGAAATAAGATGAAAGAAATACTAGTAAAAAATGAATAATAATTGCCAATGCTTCATCTAAGAAATTCAGACAACTTAAGACTATTACTACTTGGTGGAAAAGCAAGAGAAATAAGATGAAAGAAATACTAGTCAAAAATGAATAAAAATTGCCAATGCTTCATCTAAGAAATTCAGACAACTTAAGACTATTACTACTTGGTGGAAAAGCAAGAGAAATAAGATGAAAGAAATACTAGTAAAAAATGAATAATAATTGCCAATGCTTCATCTAAGAAATTCAGACAACTTAAGACTATTACTACTTGGTGGAAAAGCAAGAGAAATAAGATGAAAGAAATACTAGTCAAAAATGAATAATAATTGCCAATGCTTCATCTAAGAAATTCAGACAACTTAAGACTATTACTACTTGGTGGAAAAGCAAGAGAAATAAGATGAAAGAAATATGAGTCAAAAATGAATAATAATTGCCAATGCTTCATCTAAGAAATTCAGACAACTTAAGACTATTACTACTTGGTGGAAAAGCAAGAGAAATAAGATGAAAGAAATACTAGTAAAAAATGAATAATAATTGCCAATGCTTCATCTAAGAAATTCAGACAACTTAAGACTATTACTACTTGGTGGAAAAGCAAGAGAAATAAGATGAAAGAAATAATAGTAAAAAATGAATAATAATTGCCAATGCTTCATCTAAGAATTTCAGACAACTTAAGACTATTACTACTTGGTGGAAAAGCAAGTGAAATAAGATGAAAGAAATACTAGTAAAAAATGAATAATAATTGCCAATGCTTCATCTAAGAATTTCAGACAACTTAAGACTATTACTACTTGGTGGAAAAGCAAGAGAAATAAGATGAAAGAAATAATAGTAAAAAATGAATAATAATTGCCAATGCTTCATCTAAGAAATTCAGACAACTTAAGACTATTACTACTTGGTGGAAAAGCAAGAGAAATAAGATGAAAGAAATAATAGTAAAAAATGAATAATAATTGCCAATGCTTCATCTAAGAATTTCAGACAACTTAAGACTATTACTACTTGGTGGAAAAGCAAGTGAAATAAGATGAAAGAAATACTAGTAAAAAATGAATAATAATTGCCAATGCTTCATCTAAGAAATTCAGTCAACTTAAGACTATTACTACTTGGTGGAAAAGCAAGAGAAATAAGATGAAAGAAATAATAGTAAAAAATGAATAATAATTGCCAATGCTTCATCTAAGAATTTCAGACAACTTAAGACTATTACTACTTGGTGGAAAAGCAAGTGAAATAAGATGAAAGAAATACTAGTAAAAAATGAATAATAATTGCCAATGCTTCATCTAAGAAATTCAGACAACTTAAGACTATTACTACTTGGTGGAAAAGCAAGAGAAATAAGATGAAAGAAATAATAGTAAAAAATGAATAATAATTGCCAATGCTTCATCTAAGAATTTCAGACAACTTAAGACTATTACTACTTGGTGGAAAAGCAAGTGAAATAAGATGAAAGAAATACTAGTAAAAAATGAACAATAATTGCCAATGCTTCATCTAAGAAATTCAGACAACTTAAGACTATTACTACTTGGTGGAAAAGCAAGAGAAATAAGATGAAAGAAATAATAGTAAAAAATGAATAATAATTGCCAATGCTTCATCTAAGAATTTCTGACAACTTAAGACTATTACTACTTGGTGGAAAAGCAAGTGAAATAAGATGAAAGAAATACTAGTAAAAAATGAATAATAATTGCCAATGCTTCATCTAAGAAATTCAGACAACTTAAGACTATTACTACTTGGTGGAAAAGCAAGAGAAATAAGATGAAAGAAATAATAGTAAAAAATGAATAATAATTGCCAATGCTTCATCTAAGAATTTCAGACAACTTAAGACTATTACTACTTGGTGGAAAAGCAAGTGAAATAAGATGAAAGAAATACTAGTAAAAAATGAATAATAATTGCCAATGCTTCATCTAAGAATTTCAGACAACTTAAGACTATTACTACTTGGTGGAAAAGCAAGAGAAATAAGATGAAAGAAATAATAGTAAAAAATGAATAATAATTGCCAATGCTTCATCTAAGAAATTCAGACAACTTAAGACTATTACTACTTGGTGGAAAAGCAAGAGAAATAAGATGAAAGAAATACTAGTCAAAAATGAATAATAATTGCCAATGCTTCATCTAAGAAATTCAGACAACTTAAGACTATTACTACTTGGTGGAAAAGCAAGAGAAATAAGATGAAAGAAATACGAGTCAAAAATGAATAATAATTGCCAATGCTTCATCTAAGAAATTCAGACAACTTAAGACTATTACTACTTGGTGGAAAAGCAAGAGAAATAAGATGAAAAAATACTAGTAAAAAATGAATAATAATTGCCAATGCTTCATCTAAGAAATTCAGACAACTTAAGACTATTACTACTTGGTGGAAAAGCAAGAGAAATAAGATGAAAGAAATACTAGTCAAAAATGAATAATAATTGCCAATGCTTCATCTAAGAAATTCAGACAACTTAAGACTATTACTACTTGGTGGAAAAGCAAGAGAAATAAGATGAAAGAAATACGAGTCAAAAATGAATAATAATTGCCAATGCTTCATCTAAGAAATTCAGACAACTTAAGACTATTACTACTTGGTGGAAAAGCAAGAGAAATAAGATGAAAGAAATACTAGTAAAAAATGAATAATAATTGCCAATGCTTCATCTAAGAAATTCAGACAACTTAAGACTATTACTACTTGGTGGAAAAGCAAGAGAAATAAGATGAAAGAAATAATAGTAAAAAATGAATAATAATTGCCAATGCTTCATCTAAGAATTTCTGACAACTTAAGACTATTACTACTTGGTGGAAAAGCAAGTGAAATAAGATGAAAGAAATACTAGTAAAAAATGAATAATAATTGCCAATGCTTCATCTAAGAAATTCAGACAACTTAAGACTATTACTACTTGGTGGAAAAGCAAGAGAAATAAGATGAAAGAAATAATAGTAAAAAATGAATAATAATTGCCAATGCTTCATCTAAGAATTTCAGACAACTTAAGACTATTACTACTTGGTGGAAAAGCAAGTGAAATAAGATGAAAGAAATACTAGTAAAAAATGAATAATAATTGCCAATGCTTCATCTAAGAATTTCAGACAACTTAAGACTATTACTACTTGGTGGAAAAGCAAGAGAAATAAGATGAAAGAAATAATAGTAAAAAATGAATAATAATTGCCAATGCTTCATCTAAGAAATTCAGACAACTTAAGACTATTACTACTTGGTGGAAAAGCAAGAGAAATAAGATGAAAGAAATACTAGTCAAAAATGAATAATAATTGCCAATGCTTCATCTAAGAAATTCAGACAACTTAAGACTATTACTACTTGGTGGAAAAGCAAGAGAAAGTAAATAAGATGAAAGAAATACGAGTCAAAAATGAATAATAATTGCCAATGCTTCATCTAAGAAATTCAGACAACTTAAGACTATTACTACTTGGTGGAAAAGCAAGAGAAATAAGATGAAAGAAATACGAGTCAGAAATGAATAATAATTGCCAATGCTTCATCTAAGAAATTCAGACAACTTAAGACTATTACTACTTGGTGGAAAAGCAAGAGAAATAAGATGAAAGAAATACTAGTAAAAAATGAATAATAATTGCCAATGCTTCATCTAAAGATTTCAGACAACTTAAGACTATTACTACTTGGTGGAAAAGCAAGTGAAATAAGATGAAAGAAATACTAGTAAAAAATGAATAATAATTGCCAATTACTTCATCTAAAATTCAGACAACTTAAGACTATTACTACTTGGTGGAAAAGCAAGAGAAATAAGATGAAAGAAATACTAGTAAAAAATGAATAATAATTGCCAATGCTTCAGCCAAGAATTTCAGACAACTTAAGACTATTACTACTTGGTGGAAAAACAGAGCTGAAATAAGATGAAAGAAATACTAGTAAAAAATGAATAATAATTGCCAATGCTTCATCTAAGAAATTCAGACAACTTAAGACTATTACTACTTGAGTGGAAAAGCAAGAGAAATAAGATGAAAGAAATACTAGTAAATGAATAATAATTGCCAATGCTTCATCTAAGAAATTCAGACAACTTAAGACTATTACTACTTGGTGGAAAAGCAAGAGAAATAAGATGAAAGAAATACTAGTAAAAATGAATAATAATTGCCAATGCTTCATCTAAGAATTTCAGACAACTTAAGACTATTACTACTTGGTGGAAACTTAAAATTACCGAAATAAGATGAAAGAAATGTAGTAAAAATGAATAATAATTGCCAATGCTTCATCTAAAAATTCAGACAACCCAAGACTATTACTACTTGGTGGAAAAGCAAAGAGAAATAAATTGAAAGAAATACGAGGTCAAAAATGAATAATAATTGCCAATGCTTCATCTAAGAAATTCAGACAACTTAAGACTATTACTACTTGGTGGAAAAGCAAGTGAAATAAGATGGAGAAAATACTAGTAAAAAATAGAATAATAATTGCCAATGCTTCATCTAAGAAATTCAGACAACTTAAGACTATTACTACTTGGTGGAAAAGCAAAGCCAGATAGAAAGAAATACTAGTAAAAAATGAATAATAATTGCCAATGCTTCATCTAAGAATTTCAGACAACTTAAGACTATTACTACTTGGTGGAAAAGCAAGTGAAATAAGATGAAAGAAATACTAGTAAAAAATGAATAATAATTGCCAATGCTTCATCTAAGAAATTCAGACAACTTAAGACTATTACTACTTGATGGAAAAGCAAGAGAAATAAGATGAAAGAAATACGAGTCAAAAATGAATAATAATTGCCAATGCTTCATCTAAGAAATTCAGACAACTTAAGACTATTACTACTTGGTGGAAAAGCAAGAGAAATAAGATGAAAGAAATACTAGTAAAAAATGAATAATAATTGCCAATGCTTCATCTAAGAAATTCAGACAACTTAAGACTATTACTACTTGGTGGAAAAGCAAGAGAAATAAGATGAAAGAAATACTAGTAAAAAATGAATAATAATTGCCAATGCTTCATCTAAGAAATTCAGACAACTTAAGACTATTACTACTTGGTGGAAAAGCAAGAGAAATAAGATGAAAGAAATACGAGTCAAAAATGAATAATAATTGCCAATGCTTCATCTAAGAAATTCAGACAACTTAAGACTATTACTACTTGGTGGAAAAGCAAGAGAAATAAGATGAAAGAAATACGAGTCAAAAATGAATAATAATTGCCAATGCTTCATCTAAGAAATTCAGACAACTTAAGACTATTACTACTTGGTGGAAAAGCAAGAGAAATAAGATGAAAGAAATACTAGTCAAAAATAATAATTGCCAGTGCTTTATCTGTGTGGTTAAACTACCCAGATTAAAAGGAAAATTTAAGGCCGAGTATCCTGTCCACAGAATGCAACACAAATTTCAAGGTAAAAAAAAAAAAAAAAAAAACATGAAAAGGAATGTTTTGCAGAAAAATAAGAAGAATCCTATATATTTCATATATTCACAATAAATAAGCAATTGGTATTTTTCAGGTTTTTATTTGTGGTGCTAGTAAAATACCTTCAAATTTCAAAGAGTTCGTTTGTTTAAGTGAAATGTGATTGTTTAGAAAAAAACAATTAAGCCGTAGAAATGAATGGTCAGAAAAAAGTTCACTTATCGTGTGTTCATTTTGAGGAGTCAGCTGAAGTGTCTTGTTTTTGTTGTTGTCTCTTTAGTGTCCGCTTGGGGTCTCTGACTGACTGCTGGTCTGTCACCGAAAACGTGAATAAATAAATCATTCAATCACGTAATCGGCTCCGAATGCAAACTTATTTTTTGCGTTAAGAACCATAAACACGAATCATTGAAAGTTTTATTTTTTAGTATTTTGTACGGATATCTGTTTTTAGTGATTCTGATGCGATTTTATGTGCGTCCGTTTTCTGCTTTGGGGGGGGGGTTCTGTTATTCGTTGCAAAATATAGGATTTTGTATCCTATACATCTAAGCAATTTAGATAACTTAAAACAATTTGTACTCAGTGAAAAAGCAAGGGAAATAAGACGAAAGAATTACTTTTCACAAATTAATATTAATTCACATTGCTTCACATTATTTCCTCCAAGAAATTCAATCATCTTAAAACTATTACGACCTAGTTTATATGTAGTGAACAAAACAAGTTCTCGATTTAAAAATTCAATTGCTAAGCACTGACTCATTCATTTCGTTAGGAAAAAACGAATTTTCTCGAAATTGCAAACTTTGCTTAACACATATAAAACTCGTGAAATTTAATGTTTTTTGGCCAATAGAAAACTAGAAAACATATAAAAAAAAATAGAAAGGCCAGAATCACATCTGGGAGTGAATTCCCAAAATGACTTTTCCGAGGTCCACTAACGAAATAAAAGACGAAGCAAAATCGACTGTCGCCAGATAGATAAGATGGCGAGCGTAATTATCACGTACCCTTGACAAATGTCAAGTGTTCACTATTATTGTTTCTATCTTTCTCTCTCACCCCTCACCTTTTCATCTCACCTCTTTTCTTTTCACCATTCACCCTGAGCGATAACTTCAAAGACAATCCTACCCAACAATAAACGCTCATACATACATACATACGTTCTTGCCTACGTACACATAAACTCATTTTTGCAAGGACTACTACGAACTCTTGATACCCTTAACTTTTTTAATACTGTTTCTCATTGAACATTAAGTTCTACCAATTCATGTTATTCTTTTCTATTAATAAATTTCTATTTAAGCAGGCAAAAGGTATACTTTTATTTTTCCAGAAATACATTTTCTGATAATCTTCTGATAATTCTCGATAAAACCTGTAAGTTGTAGGAAGTTTGGTTATGTATGACACAAGGCCAATTAAAAAAAACGTTAACCATCTTCCTACTTCTACAAACATGTCTGTTTACACTGAGTAAGAGAAATAAAGTAAAAGACATACTAATAAAATGTATAATAATTGACTATGCTTCATCTTAGTAATTCAGCCACCATAAGTCTATTACTACGAGGGTCATTCAATAAATAAGATTAATTTTTCGGTATAAAAACTTCTAATGCAGATAGAAGCTTACTTTTTTCCAATGTAGTCTCCCAGCAGTGTCACACACTTTTTCCATCTGTGCACAAATTTCCGTATTCCCTCAGCGTAAAAATCTTTGAACTGATGTCTCAGCCAATCGCTCACAGCACTTTTGACTTCATCGTCACTTTCAAACTTCGTGCCTGTCATGAACGCTTTCAAGGGACCAAACAGGTGAAAGTCTGAAGGGGCAAGGTCTGGGCTGTAAGGGGGATGAGGGAGCAGTTCCCAGCCCAGTTCGTTGATGCTCTGCACCGTTTGGGCTGCTGTGTGAGGCCCTGCGTTGCCTTGATGCAAGACGACTCCATGTGACTGATGACCCCTGCGTTTGACCAACAGATAGGCTCAAAGTCCTTGCAATGTCATCCACTGTCACCCTTCTGTTAGACTGAATGAGGTCAATGACTGATTTGATCACCTTAGGAAACCTCAATTCTGTAGGTCTCCCAGGCCTGTCTTCATCCTCAACACTGCTCCATCATTTTTTATACAATTTAGCCCACTTGTAGACATTTTTTGGCTGAAACATTTTGGCTGAAACATGTGGCACCATACACAGTTGACTTCCTATGAATTTCAACTGGTTTGCGCCCTTCAGCAACCAAAAACTTGATAACTGACCTCTGTTCAATCCTGGAGCATGCTTCTTGGTCGGCCATCTTTTTTAATCTCCAAAATTCTTAAAGTTTTTTTCAATCTGCAAAAAAAAATTAAATCTCTTTGAAGAAGAAGTAAAGGGAAAAAAGTAACCTTCTATCTGTATTAGAAGTCCTTATACCGAAAAAATTACCTTATTTATTGAATGACCCTCGTAGAAGTCCTTATACCGAAAAATTCACCTTATTTATTGAATGACATTCGTAGAAGTCCTTATACCGAAAAATTCACCGTATTTATTGAATGACCCTCGTAGAAGTCCTTATACCGAAAAATTCATCTTATTTATTGAATGACACTCGTAGAAGTCCTTATAACGAAAAATTCACCGTATATATTGAATGACCCTCGTAGAAGTCCTTATACCGAAAAATTCACCTTATTTATTGAATGACACTCGTAGAAGTCCTTATACCGAAAAATTCACCTTATTTATTGAATGACACTCGTAGAAGTCCTTATACCGAAAAATTCACCGTATTTATTGAATGACCCTCGTAGAAGTCCTTATACCGAAAAATTCACCTTATTTATTGAATGGCCCTCGTTTTTGGTATAAAAACAAAAGAAACAAGACGAAAAAATACCAGTAAAAAATTAATAATAGACAATCCTTCATCTAAGAATGTCAAACAATTTGACTAATGCTATCTCGTATAAAAGCAAGAAAAATAAGATGAATATAATACTGATCTCGCATTATTAACCAACGCGTTATTCGGACGGGACTTTTCTTGATAAGCCTTGATTTTGAACCTGTTTATGGCGACGCTATGTCTGTATCAGGATAGTAAAAATTTAATGTTCTGGTGAAAAAGGGACTGAGAAGAGAAACCCTTTCTGTAGATTATTTCTTACCCACTTATCAGAATAATTTCAAATACGCCATAATTTGAGTAGATAATCTCTTGAGCTTAAACGTCACTATTCCTTCATGCGTTGTCAGACAAATGGCAGAAGAGACATAAAAATTAACATTTTCAGCTAGGAGTCAGAAAAGTTATATACCCAGAAACGATAGATGGACAACCAAAACTCCGGACAAAATAACTGTAATTCAATCTTGGCAATTTATTAATCTAAGACGACCTTCAATCAGATCGTTTTTACCAAAATTCCTCATTCGTCACTCTTCATTCTTTGCTATTACTATGATTGACCCTTCGAATCCTGACTGGTTAAAATATTAACGACAACGTGTAAAATTCCGCTGTATTTCTTTACTAAGGTGGTTTTCTAAGCGCATCTTAGATGTGGTACAAGGCTGAAGTATGTGGGCATCCAATGAGGATCGAACTTACTGTTCAGTCGTAATTGATGTAGTGAGACCAGCTTGCTAACCATTACACCACGTCGAAGTGTCCAAAAATAAATTCTAAGCAGAGCTTAGATGTCACACAAGGCCGAAAATATGGGGGCACCCAATGGGCACGAAATCACTATTCAGTTGTAATTGATGGAGCGAGGCAAACTTCCTAACCATTGGTGATTTCTAAGTGCCCCTTAAATGTGACACAAAACTGAAGGCATAGGTTAACCAGTGAGGATCGAACTCGCTACTCATTTGTAATAGTTCCTAGTGAGACAAGCCTGTTAACTGCTACGCTACATCGAGGAACCCAAAAACGATTTCTAAGCATAGCTTACATAAAGGCTGAAAGCATGGAGGCACCCAAAGAGAATTGAACCCACGATTCCCTCGCAGCTTAGAGCTGGCACAAAGCCGAGAGTAGAGGATCGAAATCATTACTCACTCGTAATGATCTAGCAAGACAAACTCGTTAACCATTACATTACGTAGAGGTCATCAGGTGCGTTATTAACTTTATCAACTATGTCAATCTCACTTTGTTTTTTGTATGCAACGGTTAATCTGAGAGTGGAAACAAATCTCTTTATAAGTATAAAAAAAGAATTAAACCATTTTGATAATTTAATAGAAAACATTTGTTAAAATATTTCCCGATTGAAATTCTGTTCTCATCATATTTCTCTCCAGAAGTATGATGCTTTTTGACTCTAGTGTCACCAGCTGTGTTAAGGTTTCTTAGACACATTCAAATTGAACCGCTGCACTCCCAAAGATCCAAATGAAGATCTATAAAATTTATGACTAGATGATTTGCCACATTTTAAAATCAAGATGATTTCTTTTGTCAGAATAAAATATGGTCATCATAGAAAACACTCTTTCAACCTCTGCAGAACTTATAGTAACAGTATTAATTATATATATATATATTCGCTATTAATATATAAGATTATGTTTGGATAACCAAACAATAGCTACACTAAGATTAATATTAATTAACTAGGATCATTACTCCCGTGTGTGGTCCTTTTGTTTAAATTATTTTTTTATTGTCATTCCCAATCTTTAAAATAAGAAGAGTTTTTTTCATCTTGTTAGCTTAATTTCTTGCCTTTTATGCTTATTCGGCTTATGGCTATATCCAATAACGGCATCCCAAATTTCCAGGAAACAGTTTTATAAAAAAAGGTAATCTTTAGGAATATATTCTGTTTATTTTATTTTCAATCTGAGAGTGGAAACAAATCACTTTATAGTATCAAAACGAATTAAACCATTTTGATAATTTAATAGAAAACATTTGTTAAAATATTTCCAGATTGAAATTCTGTTCTCATCATATTTCTCTCCAGAAGTATGATGCTTTTTGACTCTAGTGTCATCAGCTGTGTTAAGGTTTCTTAGACACCTTCAAAATGAATCACTGCAGTCCCAAAGATCCAAATGAAGATCTATAAAATTTATGACTAGATGATTTGCCACATTTTAAAATCAAGATGATTTCTTTTGTCAGAATAAAATATGGTCATCATAGAAAACACTCTTTCAACCTCTGCAGAACTTATAGTAACAGTATTAATTATATATATATATATTCGCTATTAATATATAAGATTATGTTTGGATAACCAAACAATAGCTACACTAAGATTAATATTAATTAACTAGGATCATTACTCCCGTGTGTGGTCCTTTTGTTTAAATTATTTTTTTATTGTCATTCCCAATCTTTAAAATAAGAAGAGTTTTTTTCATCTTGTTAGCTTAATTTCTTGCCTTTTATGCTTATTCGGCTTATGGCTATATCCAATAACGGCATCCCAAATTTCCAGGAAACAGTTTTATAAAAAAAGGTAATCTTTAGGAATATATTCTGTTTATTTTATTTTCAATCTGAGAGTGGAAACAAATCACTTTATAGTATCAAAACGAATTAAACCATTTTGATAATTTAATAGAAAACATTTGTTAAAATATTTCCAGATTGAAATTCTGTTCTCATCATATTTCTCTCCAGAAGTATGATGCTTTTTGACTCTAGTGTCATCAGCTGTGTTAAGGTTTCTTAGACACCTTCAAAATGAATCACTGCAGTCCCAAAGATCCAAATGAAGATCTATAAAATTTATGACTAGATGATTTGCCACATTTTAAAATCAAGATGATTTCTTTTGTCAGAATAAAATATGGTCATCATAGAAAACACTCTTTCAACCTCTGCAGAACTTATAGTAACAGTATTAATTATATATATATATATTCGCTATTAATATATAAGATTATGTTTGGATAACCAAACAATAGCTACACTAAGATTAATATTAATTAACTAGGATCATTACTCCCGTGTGTGGTCCTTTTGTTTAAATTATTTTTTTATTGTCATTCCCAATCTTTAAAATAAGAAGAGTTTTTTTCATCTTGTTAGCTTAATTTCTTGCCTTTTATGCTTATTCGGCTTATGGCTATATCCAATAACGGCATCCCAAATTTCCAGGAAACAGTTTTATAAAAAAAGGTAATCTTTAGGAATATATTCTGTTTATTTTATTTTCAATCTGAGAGTGGAAACAAATCACTTTATAGTATCAAAACGAATTAAACCATTTTGATAATTTAATAGAAAACATTTGTTAAAATATTTCCAGATTGAAATTCTGTTCTCATCATATTTCTCTCCAGAAGTATGATGCTTTTTGACTCTAGTGTCATCAGCTGTGTTAAGGTTTCTTAGACACCTTCAAAATGAATCACTGCAGTCCCAAAGATCCAAATGAAGATCTATAAAATTTATGACTAGATGATTTGCCACATTTTAAAATCAAGATGATTTCTTTTGTCAGAATAAAATATGGTCATCATAGAAAACACTCTTTCAACCTCTGCAGAACTTATAGTAACAGTATTAATTATATATATATATATTCGCTATTAATATATAAGATTATGTTTGGATAACCAAACAATAGCTACACTAAGATTAATATTAATTAACTAGGATCATTACTCCCGTGTGTGGTCCTTTTGTTTAAATTATTTTTTTATTGTCATTCCCAATCTTTAAAATAAGAAGAGTTTTTTTCATCTTGTTAGCTTAATTTCTTGCCTTTTATGCTTATTCGGCTTATGGCTATATCCAATAACGGCATCCCAAATTTCAGGAAACAGTTTTATAAAAAAAGGTAATCTTTAGGAATATATTCTGTTTATTTTATTTTCAATCTGAGAGTGGAAACAAATCACTTTATAGTATCAAAACGAATTAAACCATTTTGATAATTTAATAGAAAACATTTGTTAAAATATTTCCAGATTGAAATTCTGTTCTCATCATATTTCTCTCCAGAAGTATGATGCTTTTTGACTCTAGTGTCATCAGCTGTGTTAAGGTTTCTTAGACACCTTCAAAATGAATCACTGCAGTCCCAAAGATCCAAATGAAGATCTATAAAATTTATGACTAGATGATTTGCCACATTTTAAAATCAAGATGATTTCTTTTGTCAGAATAAAATATGGTCATCATAGAAAACACTCTTTCAACCTCTGCAGAACTTATAGTAACAGTATTAATTATATATATATATATTCGCTATTAATATATAAGATTATGTTTGGATAACCAAACAATAGCTACACTAAGATTAATATTAATTAACTAGGATCATTACTCCCGTGTGTGGTCCTTTTGTTTAAATTATTTTTTTATTGTCATTCCCAATCTTTAAAATAAGAAGAGTTTTTTTCATCTTGTTAGCTTAATTTCTTGCCTTTTATGCTTATTCGGCTTATGGCTATATCCAATAACGGCATCCCAAATTTCCAGGAAACAGTTTTATAAAAAAAGGTAATCTTTAGGAATATATTCTGTTTATTTTATTTTCAATCTGAGAGTGGAAACAAATCACTTTATAGTATCAAAACGAATTAAACCATTTTGATAATTTAATAGAAAACATTTGTTAAAATATTTCCAGATTGAAATTCTGTTCTCATCATATTTCTCTCCAGAAGTATGATGCTTTTTGACTCTAGTGTCATCAGCTGTGTTAAGGTTTCTTAGACACCTTCAAAATGAATCACTGCAGTCCCAAAGATCCAAATGAAGATCTATAAAATTTATGACTAGATGATTTGCCACATTTTAAAATCAAGATGATTTCTTTTGTCAGAATAAAATATGGTCATCATAGAAAACACTCTTTCAACCTCTGCAGAACTTATAGTAACAGTATTAATTATATATATATATATTCGCTATTAATATATAAGATTATGTTTGGATAACCAAACAATAGCTACACTAAGATTAATATTAATTAACTAGGATCATTACTCCCGTGTGTGGTCCTTTTGTTTAAATTATTTTTTTATTGTCATTCCCAATCTTTAAAATAAGAAGAGTTTTTTTCATCTTGTTAGCTTAATTTCTTGCCTTTTATGCTTATTCGGCTTATGGCTATATCCAATAACGGCATCCCAAATTTCCAGGAAACAGTTTTATAAAAAAAGGTAATCTTTAGGAATATATTCTGTTTATTTTATTTTCAATCTGAGAGTGGAAACAAATCACTTTATAGTATCAAAACGAATTAAACCATTTTGATAATTTAATAGAAAACATTTGTTAAAATATTTCCAGATTGAAATTCTGTTCTCATCATATTTCTCTCCAGAAGTATGATGCTTTTTGACTCTAGTGTCATCAGCTGTGTTAAGGTTTCTTAGACACCTTCAAAATGAATCACTGCAGTCCCAAAGATCCAAATGAAGATCTATAAAATTTATGACTAGATGATTTGCCACATTTTAAAATCAAGATGATTTCTTTTGTCAGAATAAAATATGGTCATCATAGAAAACACTCTTTCAACCTCTGCAGAACTTATAGTAACAGTATTAATTATATATATATATATTCGCTATTAATATATAAGATTATGTTTGGATAACCAAACAATAGCTACACTAAGATTAATATTAATTAACTAGGATCATTACTCCCGTGTGTGGTCCTTTTGTTTAAATTATTTTTTTATTGTCATTCCCAATCTTTAAAATAAGAAGAGTTTTTTTCATCTTGTTAGCTTAATTTCTTGCCTTTTATGCTTATTCGGCTTATGGCTATATCCAATAACGGCATCCCAAATTTCCAGGAAACAGTTTTATAAAAAAAGGTAATCTTTAGGAATATATTCTGTTTATTTTATTTTCAATCTGAGAGTGGAAACAAATCACTTTATAGTATCAAAACGAATTAAACCATTTTGATAATTTAATAGAAAACATTTGTTAAAATATTTCCAGATTGAAATTCTGTTCTCATCATATTTCTCTCCAGAAGTATGATGCTTTTTGACTCTAGTGTCATCAGCTGTGTTAAGGTTTCTTAGACACCTTCAAAATGAATCACTGCAGTCCCAAAGATCCAAATGAAGATCTATAAAATTTATGACTAGATGATTTGCCACATTTTAAAATCAAGATGATTTCTTTTGTCAGAATAAAATATGGTCATCATAGAAAACACTCTTTCAACCTCTGCAGAACTTATAGTAACAGTATTAATTATATATATATATATTCGCTATTAATATATAAGATTATGTTTGGATAACCAAACAATAGCTACACTAAGATTAATATTAATTAACTAGGATCATTACTCCCGTGTGTGGTCCTTTTGTTTAAATTATTTTTTTATTGTCATTCCCAATCTTTAAAATAAGAAGAGTTTTTTTCATCTTGTTAGCTTAATTTCTTGCCTTTTATGCTTATTCGGCTTATGGCTATATCCAATAACGGCATCCCAAATTTCCAGGAAACAGTTTTATAAAAAAAGGTAATCTTTAGGAATATATTCTGTTTATTTTATTTTCAATCTGAGAGTGGAAACAAATCACTTTATAGTATCAAAACGAATTAAACCATTTTGATAATTTAATAGAAAACATTTGTTAAAATATTTCCAGATTGAAATTCTGTTCTCATCATATTTCTCTCCAGAAGTATGATGCTTTTTGACTCTAGTGTCATCAGCTGTGTTAAGGTTTCTTAGACACCTTCAAAATGAATCACTGCAGTCCCAAAGATCCAAATGAAGATCTATAAAATTTATGACTAGATGATTTGCCACATTTTAAAATCAAGATGATTTCTTTTGTCAGAATAAAATATGGTCATCATAGAAAACACTCTTTCAACCTCTGCAGAACTTATAGTAACAGTATTAATTATATATATATATATTCGCTATTAATATATAAGATTATGTTTGGATAACCAAACAATAGCTACACTAAGATTAATATTAATTAACTAGGATCATTACTCCCGTGTGTGGTCCTTTTGTTTAAATTATTTTTTTATTGTCATTCCCAATCTTTAAAATAAGAAGAGTTTTTTTCATCTTGTTAGCTTAATTTCTTGCCTTTTATGCTTATTCGGCTTATGGCTATATCCAATAACGGCATCCCAAATTTCCAGGAAACAGTTTTATAAAAAAAGGTAATCTTTAGGAATATATTCTGTTTATTTTATTTTCAATCTGAGAGTGGAAACAAATCACTTTATAGTATCAAAACGAATTAAACCATTTTGATAATTTAATAGAAAACATTTGTTAAAATATTTCCAGATTGAAATTCTGTTCTCATCATATTTCTCTCCAGAAGTATGATGCTTTTTGACTCTAGTGTCATCAGCTGTGTTAAGGTTTCTTAGACACCTTCAAAATGAATCACTGCAGTCCCAAAGATCCAAATGAAGATCTATAAAATTTATGACTAGATGATTTGCCACATTTTAAAATCAAGATGATTTCTTTTGTCAGAATAAAATATGGTCATCATAGAAAACACTCTTTCAACCTCTGCAGAACTTATAGTAACAGTATTAATTATATATATATATATTCGCTATTAATATATAAGATTATGTTTGGATAACCAAACAATAGCTACACTAAGATTAATATTAATTAACTAGGATCATTACTCCCGTGTGTGGTCCTTTTGTTTAAATTATTTTTTTTATTGTCATTCCCAATCTTTAAAATAAGAAGAGTTTTTTTCATCTTGTTAGCTTAATTTCTTGCCTTTTATGCTTATTCGGCTTATGGCTATATCCAATAACGGCATCCCAAATTTCCAGGAAACAGTTTTATAAAAAAAGGTAATCTTTAGGAATATATTCTGTTTATTTTATTTTCAATCTGAGAGTGGAAACAAATCACTTTATAGTATCAAAACGAATTAAACCATTTTGATAATTTAATAGAAAACATTTGTTAAAATATTTCCAGATTGAAATTCTGTTCTCATCATATTTCTCTCCAGAAGTATGATGCTTTTTGACTCTAGTGTCATCAGCTGTGTTAAGGTTTCTTAGACACCTTCAAAATGAATCACTGCAGTCCCAAAGATCCAAATGAAGATCTATAAAATTTATGACTAGATGATTTGCCACATTTTAAAATCAAGATGATTTCTTTTGTCAGAATAAAATATGGTCATCATAGAAAACACTCTTTCAACCTCTGCAGAACTTATAGTAACAGTATTAATTATATATATATATATTCGCTATTAATATATAAGATTATGTTTGGATAACCAAACAATAGCTACACTAAGATTAATATTAATTAACTAGGATCATTACTCCCGTGTGTGGTCCTTTTGTTTAAATTATTTTTTTATTGTCATTCCCAATCTTTAAAATAAGAAGAGTTTTTTTCATCTTGTTAGCTTAATTTCTTGCCTTTTATGCTTATTCGGCTTATGGCTATATCCAATAACGGCATCCCAAATTTCCAGGAAACAGTTTTATAAAAAAAGGTAATCTTTAGGAATATATTCTGTTTATTTTATTTTCAATCTGAGAGTGGAAACAAATCACTTTATAGTATCAAAACGAATTAAACCATTTTGATAATTTAATAGAAAACATTTGTTAAAATATTTCCAGATTGAAATTCTGTTCTCATCATATTTCTCTCCAGAAGTATGATGCTTTTTGACTCTAGTGTCATCAGCTGTGTTAAGGTTTCTTAGACACCTTCAAAATGAATCACTGCAGTCCCAAAGATCCAAATGAAGATCTATAAAATTTATGACTAGATGATTTGCCACATTTTAAAATCAAGATGATTTCTTTTGTCAGAATAAAATATGGTCATCATAGAAAACACTCTTTCAACCTCTGCAGAACTTATAGTAACAGTATTAATTATATATATATATATTCGCTATTAATATATAAGATTATGTTTGGATAACCAAACAATAGCTACACTAAGATTAATATTAATTAACTAGGATCATTACTCCCGTGTGTGGTCCTTTTGTTTAAATTATTTTTTTATTGTCATTCCCAATCTTTAAAATAAGAAGAGTTTTTTTCATCTTGTTAGCTTAATTTCTTGCCTTTTATGCTTATTCGGCTTATGGCTATATCCAATAACGGCATCCCAAATTTCCAGGAAACAGTTTTATAAAAAAAGGTAATCTTTAGGAATATATTCTGTTTATTTTATTTTCAATCTGAGAGTGGAAACAAATCACTTTATAGTATCAAAACGAATTAAACCATTTTGATAATTTAATAGAAAACATTTGTTAAAATATTTCCAGATTGAAATTCTGTTCTCATCATATTTCTCTCCAGAAGTATGATGCTTTTTGACTCTAGTGTCATCAGCTGTGTTAAGGTTTCTTAGACACCTTCAAAATGAATCACTGCAGTCCCAAAGATCCAAATGAAGATCTATAAAATTTATGACTAGATGATTTGCCACATTTTAAAATCAAGATGATTTCTTTTGTCAGAATAAAATATGGTCATCATAGAAAACACTCTTTCAACCTCTGCAGAACTTATAGTAACAGTATTAATTATATATATATATATTCGCTATTAATATATAAGATTATGTTTGGATAACCAAACAATAGCTACACTAAGATTAATATTAATTAACTAGGATCATTACTCCCGTGTGTGGTCCTTTTGTTTAAATTATTTTTTTATTGTCATTCCCAATCTTTAAAATAAGAAGAGTTTTTTTCATCTTGTTAGCTTAATTTCTTGCCTTTTATGCTTATTCGGCTTATGGCTATATCCAATAACGGCATCCCAAATTTCCAGGAAACAGTTTTATAAAAAAAGGTAATCTTTAGGAATATATTCTGTTTATTTTATTTTCAATCTGAGAGTGGAAACAAATCACTTTATAGTATCAAAACGAATTAAACCATTTTGATAATTTAATAGAAAACATTTGTTAAAATATTTCCAGATTGAAATTCTGTTCTCATCATATTTCTCTCCAGAAGTATGATGCTTTTTGACTCTAGTGTCATCAGCTGTGTTAAGGTTTCTTAGACACCTTCAAAATGAATCACTGCAGTCCCAAAGATCCAAATGAAGATCTATAAAATTTATGACTAGATGATTTGCCACATTTTAAAATCAAGATGATTTCTTTTGTCAGAATAAAATATGGTCATCATAGAAAACACTCTTTCAACCTCTGCAGAACTTATAGTAACAGTATTAATTATATATATATATATTCGCTATTAATATATAAGATTATGTTTGGATAACCAAACAATAGCTACACTAAGATTAATATTAATTAACTAGGATCATTACTCCCGTGTGTGGTCCTTTTGTTTAAATTATTTTTTTATTGTCATTCCCAATCTTTAAAATAAGAAGAGTTTTTTTCATCTTGTTAGCTTAATTTCTTGCCTTTTATGCTTATTCGGCTTATGGCTATATCCAATAACGGCATCCCAAATTTCCAGGAAACAGTTTTATAAAAAAAGGTAATCTTTAGGAATATATTCTGTTTATTTTATTTTCAATCTGAGAGTGGAAACAAATCACTTTATAGTATCAAAACGAATTAAACCATTTTGATAATTTAATAGAAAACATTTATTAAAATATTTCCAGATTGAAATTCTGTTCTCATCATATTTCTCTCCAGAAGTATGATGCTTTTTGACTCTAGTGTCACCAGCTGTGTTAAGGTTTCTTAGACACATTCAAATTGAACCGCTGCACTCCCAAAGATCCAAATGAAGATCTATAAAATTTATGACTAGATGATTTGCCACATTTTAAAATCAAGATGATTTCTTTTGTCAGAATAAAATATGGTCATCATAGAAAACACTCTTTCAACCTCTGCAGAACTTATAGTAACAGTATTAATTATATATATATATATATTCGCTATTAATATATAAGATTATGTTTGGATAACCAAACAATAGCTACACTAAGATTAATATTAATTAACTAGGATCATTACTCCCGTGTGTGGTCCTTTTGTTTAAATTATTTTTTTATTGTCATTCCCAATCTTTAAAATAAGAAGAGTTTTTTTTCATCTTGTTAGCTTAATTTCTTGCCTTTTATGCTTATTCGGCTTATGGCTATATCCAATAACGGCATCCCAAATTTCCAGGAAACAGTTTTATAAAAAAAGGTAATCTTTAGGAATATATTCTGTTTATTTTATTTTCAATCTGAGAGTGGAAACAAATCACTTTATAGTATCAAAACGAATTAAACCATTTTGATAATTTAATAGAAAACATTTATTAAAATATTTCCAGATTGAAATTCTGTTCTCATCATATTTCTCTCCAGAAGTATGATGCTTTTTGACTCTAGTGTCATCAGCTGTGTTAAGGTTTCTTAGACACATTCAAATTGAACCGCTGCACTCCCAAAGATCCAAATGAAGATCTATAAAATTTATGACTAGATGATTTGCCACATTTTAAAATCAAGATGATTTCTTTTGTCAGAATAAAATATGGTCATCATAGAAAACACTCTTTCAACCTCTGCAGAACTTATAGTAACAGTATTAATTATATATATATATATTCGCTATTAATATATAAGATTATGTTTGGATAACCAAACAATAGCTACACTAAGATTAATATTAATTAACTAGGATCATTACTCCCGTGTGTGGTCCTTTTGTTTAAATTATTTTTTTATTGTCATTCCCAATCTTTAAAATAAGAAGAGTTTTTTTCATCTTGTTAGCTTAATTTCTTGCCTTTTATGCTTATTCGGCTTATGGCTATATCCAATAACGGCATCCCAAATTTCCAGGAAACAGTTTTATAAAAAAAGGTAATCTTTAGGAATATATTCTGTTTATTTTATTTTCAATCTGAGAGTGGAAACAAATCACTTTATAGTATCAAAACGAATTAAACCATTTTGATAATTTAATAGAAAACATTTGTTAAAATATTTCCAGATTGAAATTCTGTTCTCATCATATTTCTCTCCAGAAGTATGATGCTTTTTGACTCTAGTGTCATCAGCTGTGTTAAGGTTTCTTAGACACCTTCAAAATGAATCACTGCAGTCCCAAAGATCCAAATGAAGATCTATAAAATTTATGACTAGATGATTTGCCACATTTTAAAATCAAGATGATTTCTTTTGTCAGAATAAAATATGGTCATCATAGAAAACACTCTTTCAACCTCTGCAGAACTTATAGTAACAGTATTAATTATATATATATATATTCGCTATTAATATATAAGATTATGTTTGGATAACCAAACAATAGCTACACTAAGATTAATATTAATTAACTAGGATCATTACTCCCGTGTGTGGTCCTTTTGTTTAAATTATTTTTTTATTGTCATTCCCAATCTTTAAAATAAGAAGAGTTTTTTTCATCTTGTTAGCTTAATTTCTTGCCTTTTATGCTTATTCGGCTTATGGCTATATCCAATAACGGCATCCCAAATTTCCAGGAAACAGTTTTATAAAAAAAGGTAATCTTTAGGAATATATTCTGTTTATTTTATTTTCAATCTGAGAGTGGAAACAAATCACTTTATAGTATCAAAACGAATTAAACCATTTTGATAATTTAATAGAAAACATTTGTTAAAATATTTCCAGATTGAAATTCTGTTCTCATCATATTTCTCTCCAGAAGTATGATGCTTTTTGACTCTAGTGTCATCAGCTGTGTTAAGGTTTCTTAGACACCTTCAAAATGAATCACTGCAGTCCCAAAGATCCAAATGAAGATCTATAAAATTTATGACTAGATGATTTGCCACATTTTAAAATCAAGATGATTTCTTTTGTCAGAATAAAATATGGTCATCATAGAAAACACTCTTTCAACCTCTGCAGAACTTATAGTAACAGTATTAATTATATATATATATATTCGCTATTAATATATAAGATTATGTTTGGATAACCAAACAATAGCTACACTAAGATTAATATTAATTAACTAGGATCATTACTCCCGTGTGTGGTCCTTTTGTTTAAATTATTTTTTTATTGTCATTCCCAATCTTTAAAATAAGAAGAGTTTTTTTCATCTTGTTAGCTTAATTTCTTGCCTTTTATGCTTATTCGGCTTATGGCTATATCCAATAACGGCATCCCAAATTTCCAGGAAACAGTTTTATAAAAAAAGGTAATCTTTAGGAATATATTCTGTTTATTTTATTTTCAATCTGAGAGTGGAAACAAATCACTTTATAGTATCAAAACGAATTAAACCATTTTGATAATTTAATAGAAAACATTTGTTAAAATATTTCCAGATTGAAATTCTGTTCTCATCATATTTCTCTCCAGAAGTATGATGCTTTTTGACTCTAGTGTCATCAGCTGTGTTAAGGTTTCTTAGACACCTTCAAAATGAATCACTGCAGTCCCAAAGATCCAAATGAAGATCTATAAAATTTATGACTAGATGATTTGCCACATTTTAAAATCAAGATGATTTCTTTTGTCAGAATAAAATATGGTCATCATAGAAAACACTCTTTCAACCTCTGCAGAACTTATAGTAACAGTATTAATTATATATATATATATTCGCTATTAATATATAAGATTATGTTTGGATAACCAAACAATAGCTACACTAAGATTAATATTAATTAACTAGGATCATTACTCCCGTGTGTGGTCCTTTTGTTTAAATTATTTTTTTATTGTCATTCCCAATCTTTAAAATAAGAAGAGTTTTTTTCATCTTGTTAGCTTAATTTCTTGCCTTTTATGCTTATTCGGCTTATGGCTATATCCAATAACGGCATCCCAAATTTCCAGGAAACAGTTTTATAAAAAAAGGTAATCTTTAGGAATATATTCTGTTTATTTTATTTTCAATCTGAGAGTGGAAACAAATCACTTTATAGTATCAAAACGAATTAAACCATTTTGATAATTTAATAGAAAACATTTATTAAAATATTTCCAGATTGAAATTCTGTTCTCATCATATTTCTCTCCAGAAGTATG
The DNA here is from genome assembly GCA_037127315.1 of Ascarosepion bandense. Lineage (NCBI taxonomy): Eukaryota > Metazoa > Mollusca > Cephalopoda > Sepiida > Sepiidae > Ascarosepion > Ascarosepion bandense. The sequence goes on from JBBBDQ010001675.1 coordinate 484,369, forward strand.
ATGCTTTTTGACTCTAGTGTCACCAGCTGTGTTAAGGTTTCTTAGACACATTCAAATTGAACCGCTGCACTCCCAAAGATCCAAATGAAGATCTATAAAATTTATGACTAGATGATTTGCCACATTTTAAAATCAAGATGATTTCTTTTGTCAGAATAAAATATGGTCATCATAGAAAACACTCTTTCAACCTCTGCAGAACTTATAGTAACAGTATTAATTATATATATATATATTCGCTATTAATATATAAGATTATGTTTGGATAACCAAACAATAGCTACACTAAGATTAATATTAATTAACTAGGATCATTACTCCCGTGTGTGGTCCTTTTGTTTAAATTATTTTTTTATTGTCATTCCCAATCTTTAAAATAAGAAGAGTTTTTTTCATCTTGTTAGCTTAATTTCTTGCCTTTTATGCTTATTCGGCTTATGGCTATATCCAATAACGGCATCCCAAATTTCCAGGAAACAGTTTTATAAAAAAAGGTAATCTTTAGGAATATATTCTGTTTATTTTATTTTCAATCTGAGAGTGGAAACAAATCACTTTATAGTATCAAAACGAATTAAACCATTTTGATAATTTAATAGAAAACATTTGTTAAAATATTTCCAGATTGAAATTCTGTTCTCATCATATTTCTCTCCAGAAGTATGATGCTTTTTGACTCTAGTGTCATCAGCTGTGTTAAGGTTTCTTAGACACCTTCAAAATGAATCACTGCAGTCCCAAAGATCCAAATGAAGATCTATAAAATTTATGACTAGATGATTTGCCACATTTTAAAATCAAGATGATTTCTTTTGTCAGAATAAAATATGGTCATCATAGAAAACACTCTTTCAACCTCTGCAGAACTTATAGTAACAGTATTAATTATATATATATATATTCGCTATTAATATATAAGATTATGTTTGGATAACCAAACAATAGCTACACTAAGATTAATATTAATTAACTAGGATCATTACTCCCGTGTGTGGTCCTTTTGTTTAAATTATTTTTTTATTGTCATTCCCAATCTTTAAAATAAGAAGAGTTTTTTTCATCTTGTTAGCTTAATTTCTTGCCTTTTATGCTTATTCGGCTTATGGCTATATCCAATAACGGCATCCCAAATTTCCAGGAAACAGTTTTATAAAAAAAGGTAATCTTTAGGAATATATTCTGTTTATTTTATTTTCAATCTGAGAGTGGAAACAAATCACTTTATAGTATCAAAACGAATTAAACCATTTTGATAATTTAATAGAAAACATTTGTTAAAATATTTCCAGATTGAAATTCTGTTCTCATCATATTTCTCTCCAGAAGTATGATGCTTTTTGACTCTAGTGTCATCAGCTGTGTTAAGGTTTCTTAGACACCTTCAAAATGAATCACTGCAGTCCCAAAGATCCAAATGAAGATCTATAAAATTTATGACTAGATGATTTGCCACATTTTAAAATCAAGATGATTTCTTTTGTCAGAATAAAATATGGTCATCATAGAAAACACTCTTTCAACCTCTGCAGAACTTATAGTAACAGTATTAATTATATATATATATATTCGCTATTAATATATAAGATTATGTTTGGATAACCAAACAATAGCTACACTAAGATTAATATTAATTAACTAGGATCATTACTCCCGTGTGTGGTCCTTTTGTTTAAATTATTTTTTTATTGTCATTCCCAATCTTTAAAATAAGAAGAGTTTTTTTCATCTTGTTAGCTTAATTTCTTGCCTTTTATGCTTATTCGGCTTATGGCTATATCCAATAACGGCATCCCAAATTTCCAGGAAACAGTTTTATAAAAAAAGGTAATCTTTAGGAATATATTCTGTTTATTTTATTTTCAATCTGAGAGTGGAAACAAATCACTTTATAGTATCAAAACGAATTAAACCATTTTGATAATTTAATAGAAAACATTTGTTAAAATATTTCCAGATTGAAATTCTGTTCTCATCATATTTCTCTCCAGAAGTATGATGCTTTTTGACTCTAGTGTCATCAGCTGTGTTAAGGTTTCTTAGACACCTTCAAAATGAATCACTGCAGTCCCAAAGATCCAAATGAAGATCTATAAAATTTATGACTAGATGATTTGCCACATTTTAAAATCAAGATGATTTCTTTTGTCAGAATAAAATATGGTCATCATAGAAAACACTCTTTCAACCTCTGCAGAACTTATAGTAACAGTATTAATTATATATATATATATTCGCTATTAATATATAAGATTATGTTTGGATAACCAAACAATAGCTACACTAAGATTAATATTAATTAACTAGGATCATTACTCCCGTGTGTGGTCCTTTTGTTTAAATTATTTTTTTATTGTCATTCCCAATCTTTAAAATAAGAAGAGTTTTTTTCATCTTGTTAGCTTAATTTCTTGCCTTTTATGCTTATTCGGCTTATGGCTATATCCAATAACGGCATCCCAAATTTCCAGGAAACAGTTTTATAAAAAAAGGTAATCTTTAGGAATATATTCTGTTTATTTTATTTTCAATCTGAGAGTGGAAACAAATCACTTTATAGTATCAAAACGAATTAAACCATTTTGATAATTTAATAGAAAACATTTGTTAAAATATTTCCAGATTGAAATTCTGTTCTCATCATATTTCTCTCCAGAAGTATGATGCTTTTTGACTCTAGTGTCATCAGCTGTGTTAAGGTTTCTTAGACACCTTCAAAATGAATCACTGCAGTCCCAAAGATCCAAATGAAGATCTATAAAATTTATGACTAGATGATTTGCCACATTTTAAAATCAAGATGATTTCTTTTGTCAGAATAAAATATGGTCATCATAGAAAACACTCTTTCAACCTCTGCAGAACTTATAGTAACAGTATTAATTATATATATATATATTCGCTATTAATATATAAGATTATGTTTGGATAACCAAACAATAGCTACACTAAGATTAATATTAATTAACTAGGATCATTACTCCCGTGTGTGGTCCTTTTGTTTAAATTATTTTTTTATTGTCATTCCCAATCTTTAAAATAAGAAGAGTTTTTTTCATCTTGTTAGCTTAATTTCTTGCCTTTTATGCTTATTCGGCTTATGGCTATATCCAATAACGGCATCCCAAATTTCCAGGAAACAGTTTTATAAAAAAAGGTAATCTTTAGGAATATATTCTGTTTATTTTATTTTCAATCTGAGAGTGGAAACAAATCACTTTATAGTATCAAAACGAATTAAACCATTTTGATAATTTAATAGAAAACATTTATTAAAATATTTCCAGATTGAAATTCTGTTCTCATCATATTTCTCTCCAGAAGTATGATGCTTTTTGACTCTAGTGTCACCAGCTGTGTTAAGGTTTCTTAGACACATTCAAATTGAACCGCTGCACTCCCAAAGATCCAAATGAAGATCTATAAAATTTATGACTAGATGATTTGCCACATTTTAAAATCAAGATGATTTCTTTTGTCAGAATAAAATATGGTCATCATAGAAAACACTCTTTCAACCTCTGCAGAACTTATAGTAACAGTATTAATTATATATATATATATATTCGCTATTAATATATAAGATTATGTTTGGATAACCAAACAATAGCTACACTAAGATTAATATTAATTAACTAGGATCATTACTCCCGTGTGTGGTCCTTTTGTTTAAATTATTTTTTTATTGTCATTCCCAATCTTTAAAATAAGAAGAGTTTTTTTTCATCTTGTTAGCTTAATTTCTTGCCTTTTATGCTTATTCGGCTTATGGCTATATCCAATAACGGCATCCCAAATTTCCAGGAAACAGTTTTATAAAAAAAGGTAATCTTTAGGAATATATTCTGTTTATTTTATTTTCAATCTGAGAGTGGAAACAAATCACTTTATAGTATCAAAACGAATTAAACCATTTTGATAATTTAATAGAAAACATTTATTAAAATATTTCCAGATTGAAATTCTGTTCTCATCATATTTCTCTCCAGAAGTATGATGCTTTTTGACTCTAGTGTCATCAGCTGTGTTAAGGTTTCTTAGACACATTCAAATTGAACCGCTGCACTCCCAAAGATCCAAATGAAGATCTATAAAATTTATGACTAGATGATTTGCCACATTTTAAAATCAAGATGATTTCTTTTGTCAGAATAAAATATGGTCATCATAGAAAACACTCTTTCAACCTCTGCAGAACTTATAGTAACAGTATTAATTATATATATATATATTCGCTATTAATATATAAGATTATGTTTGGATAACCAAACAATAGCTACACTAAGATTAATATTAATTAACTAGGATCATTACTCCCGTGTGTGGTCCTTTTGTTTAAATTATTTTTTATTGTCATTCCCAATCTTTAAAATAAGAAGAGTTTTTTTCATCTTGTTAGCTTAATTTCTTGCCTTTTATGCTTATTCGGCTTATGGCTATATCCAATAACGGCATCCCAAATTTCCAGGAAACAGTTTTATAAAAAAAGGTAATCTTTAGGAATATATTCTGTTTATTTTATTTTCAATCTGAGAGTGGAAACAAATCACTTTATAGTATCAAAACGAATTAAACCATTTTGATAATTTAATAGAAAACATTTGTTAAAATATTTCCAGATTGAAATTCTGTTCTCATCATATTTCTCTCCAGAAGTATGATGCTTTTTGACTCTAGTGTCACCAGCTGTGTTAAGGTTTCTTAGACACATTCAAATTGAACCGCTGCACTTCCAAAGATCCAAATGAAGATCTATAAAATTTATGACTAGATGATTTGCCACATTTTAAAATCAAGATGATTTCTTTTGTCAGAATAAAATATGGTCATCATAGAAAACACTCTTTCAACCTCTGCAGAACTTATAGTAACAGTATTAATTATATATATATATATTCGCTATTAATATATAAGATTATGTTTGGATAACCAAACAATAGCTACACTAAGATTAATATTAATTAACTAGGATCATTACTCCCGTGTGTGGTCCTTTTGTTTAAATTATTTTTTTATTGTCATTCCCAATCTTTAAAATAAGAAGAGTTTTTTTCATCTTGTTAGCTTAATTTCTTGCCTTTTATGCTTATTCGGCTTATGGCTATATCCAATAACGGCATCCCAAATTTCCAGGAAACAGTTTTATAAAAAAAGGTAATCTTTAGGAATATATTCTGTTTATTTTATTTTCAATCTGAGAGTGGAAACAAATCACTTTATAGTATCAAAACGAATTAAACCATTTTGATAATTTAATAGAAAACATTTATTAAAATATTTCCAGATTGAAATTCTGTTCTCATCATATTTCTCTCCAGAAGTATGATGCTTTTTGACTCTAGTGTCATCAGCTGTGTTAAGGTTTCTTAGACACATTCAAATTGAACCGCTGCACTCCCAAAGATCCAAATGAAGATCTATAAAATTTATGACTAGATGATTTGCCACATTTCAAAATCAAGATGATTTCTTTTGTCAGAATAAAATATGGTCATCATAGAAAACACTCTTTCAACCTCTGCAGAACTTATAGTAACAGTATTAATTATATATATATATATTCGCTATTAATATATAAGATTATGTTTGGATAACCAAACAATAGCTACACTAAGATTAATATTAATTAACTAGGATCATTACTCCCGTGTGTGGTCCTTTTGTTTAAATTATTTTTTATTGTCATTCCCAATCTTTAAAATAAGAAGAGTTTTTTTTCATCTTGTTAGCTTAATTTCTTGCCTTTTATGCTTATTCGGCTTATGGCTATATCCAATAACGGCATCCCAAATTTCCAGGAAACAGTTTTATAAAAAAAGGTAATCTTTAGGAATATATTCTGTTTATTTTATTTTCAATCTGAGAGTGGAAACAAATCACTTTATAGTATCAAAACGAATTAAACCATTTTGATAATTTAATAGAAAACATTTATTAAAATATTTCCAGATTGAAATTCTGTTCTCATCATATTTCTCTCCAGAAGTATGATGCTTTTTGACTCTAGTGTCATCAGCTGTGTTAAGGTTTCTTAGACACATTCAAATTGAACCGCTGCACTCCCAAAGATCCAAATGAAGATCTATAAAATTTATGACTAGATGATTTGCCACATTTCAAAATCAAGATGATTTCTTTTGTCAGAATAAAATATGGTCATCATAGAAAACACTCTTTCAACCTCTGCAGAACTTATAGTAACAGTATTAATTATATATATATATATTCGCTATTAATATATAAGATTATGTTTGGATAACCAAACAATAGCTACACTAAGATTAATATTAATTAACTAGGATCATTACTCCCGTGTGTGGTCCTTTTGTTTAAATTATTTTTTATTGTCATTCCCAATCTTTAAAATAAGAAGAGTTTTTTTTCATCTTGTTAGCTTAATTTCTTGCCTTTTATGCTTATTCGGCTTATGGCTATATCCAATAACGGCATCCCAAATTTCCAGGAAACAGTTTTATAAAAAAAGGTAATCTTTAGGAATATATTCTGTTTATTTTATTTTCAATCTGAGAGTGGAAACAAATCACTTTATAGTATCAAAACGAATTAAACCATTTTGATAATTTAATAGAAAACATTTATTAAAATATTTCCAGATTGAAATTCTGTTCTCATCATATTTCTCTCCAGAAGTATGATGCTTTTTGACTCTAGTGTCATCAGCTGTGTTAAGGTTTCTTAGACACATTCAAATTGAACCGCTGCACTCCCAAAGATCCAAATGAAGATCTATAAAATTTATGACTAGATGATTTGCCACATTTTAAAATCAAGATGATTTCTTTTGTCAGAATAAAATATGGTCATCATAGAAAACACTCTTTCAACCTCTGCAGAACTTATAGTAACAGTATTAATTATATATATATATATTCGCTATTAATATATAAGATTATGTTTGGATAACCAAACAATAGCTACACTAAGATTAATATTAATTAACTAGGATCATTACTCCCGTGTGTGGTCCTTTTGTTTAAATTATTTTTTTGTTGTCATTCCCAATCTTTAAAATAAGAAGAGTTTTTTTCATCTTGTTAGCTTAATTTCTTGCCTTTTATGCTTATTCGGCTTATGGCTATATCCAATAACGGCATCCCAAATTTCCAGGAAACAGTTTTATAAAAAAAGGTAATCTTTAGGAATATATTCTGTTTATTTTATTTTCAATCTGAGAGTGGAAACAAATCACTTTATAGTATCAAAACGAATTAAACCATTTTGATAATTTAATAGAAAACATTTGTTAAAATATTTCCAGATTGAAATTCTGTTCTCATCATATTTCTCTCCAGAAGTATGATGCTTTTTGACTCTAGTGTCACCAGCTGTGTTAAGGTTTCTTAGACACATTCAAATTGAACCGCTGCACTTCCAAAGATCCAAATGAAGATCTATAAAATTTATGACTAGATGATTTGCCACATTTTAAAATCAAGATGATTTCTTTTGTCAGAATAAAATATGGTCATCATAGAAAACACTCTTTCAACCTCTGCAGAACTTATAGTAACAGTATTAATTATATATATATATATTCGCTATTAATATATAAGATTATGTTTGGATAACCAAACAATAGCTACACTAAGATTAATATTAATTAACTAGGATCATTACTCCCGTGTGTGGTCCTTTTGTTTAAATTATTTTTTTATTGTCATTCCCAATCTTTAAAATAAGAAGAGTTTTTTTCATCTTGTTAGCTTAATTTCTTGCCTTTTATGCTTATTCGGCTTATGGCTATATCCAATAACGGCATCCCAAATTTCCAGGAAACAGTTTTATAAAAAAAGGTAATCTTTAGGAATATATTCTGTTTATTTTATTTTCAATCTGAGAGTGGAAACAAATCACTTTATAGTATCAAAACGAATTAAACCATTTTGATAATTTAATAGAAAACATTTGTTAAAATATTTCCAGATTGAAATTCTGTTCTCATCATATTTCTCTCCAGAAGTATGATGCTTTTTGACTCTAGTGTCATCAGCTGTGTTAAGGTTTCTTAGACACATTCAAATTGAACCGCTGCACTCCCAAAGATCCAAATGAAGATCTATAAAATTTATGACTAGATGATTTGCCACATTTTAAAATTCAAGATGATTTCTTTTGTCAGAATAAAATATGGTCATCATAGAAAACACTCTTTCAACCTCTGCAGAACTTATAGTAACAGTATTAATTATATATATATATATTCGCTATTAATATATAAGATTATGTTTGGATAACCAAACAATAGCTACACTAAGATTAATATTAATTAACTAGGATCATTACTCCCGTGTGTGGTCCTTTTGTTTAAATTATTTTTTTATTGTCATTCCCAATCTTTAAAATAAGAAGAGTTTTTTTCATCTTGTTAGCTTAATTTCTTGCCTTTTATGCTTATTCGGCTTATGGCTATATCCAATAACGGCATCCCAAATTTCCAGGAAACAGTTTTATAAAAAAAGGTAATCTTTAGGAATATATTCTGTTTATTTTATTTTCAATCTGAGAGTGGAAACAAATCACTTTATAGTATCAAAACGAATTAAACCATTTTGATAATTTAATAGAAAACATTTATTAAAATATTTCCAGATTGAAATTATGTTCTCATCATATTTCTCTCCAGAAGTATGATGCTTTTTGACTCTAGTGTCATCAGCTGTGTTAAGGTTTCTTAGACACATTCAAATTGAACCGCTGCACTTCCAAAGATCCAAATGAAGATCTATAAAATTTATGACTAGAAGATTTGCCACATTTTAAAATTCAAGATGATTTCTTTTGTCAGAATAAATTACGCTCATCACAGAAAACCCTCTTGTAGCCTCCGCAGAACTTACAACAAAAGTACTGATTATATTCTTGACTATTATATATCGACTATTAATATATAAGATTATTTTCGGATAATCCAACAGCCGGTTTGGTAAGCTTTTATAATTTTAAGAATCGGTTTGTGTGAACAGGTAGGATGTTACCACTGGTTGTATGACAAGATTTATTAAAAGCTAGGAAGGACAGAAAATTATGGTATTTCTTCTGTGGAAGTACTTCCGGATTTGTCATTCAGTTTTTTTCCCCCAAACTGGTCAGTTTCTGCTCTACGCCAGAGTTCGATTCCCGTTAGCGTCAGTGTGAACAAAACAGGACATACGTTCAGCAAAGAAACTGAAAAGATTTTAATATGATCGTCTTGGTAAGAAAGACAATATGTTTTATTATCCGCCATTTTCTGGCTCAGGTAAGTGACACTTTGGCCATATCTGCTTATTATTTCGACTTTAACCACTCTACCTTGAGTAGCTTTTGAGTCTTATGGTAATATTTCGTAAAAAATAGTAATAAAATAACAGTTGATATCCCTTTTTTCTCCCTTTAATTTAGAATTTCGCTCTCATAGATTAGTTGCTGTTTAAGGCCTTGTAGCGCCAACATAGGAATGTAATATTCCAAAAGGTATTATTTGTCTATATTTCTGAGATGAGGCAGTATTTACAGTATTTACGGTACTTGGACTATTGTTATTTGTTGCCATTTGTGCGATGTTTCGGCCGTTGTACGCTCCGGCCTTCTTCAGGTTCTAGGAATTTCGAACCAAGCCCTTTATTACAATCACTGGTCTATATGAACTCCATTTCTTGCGTAAAGCCTCGATTGAAAGTCATGAGTTATCTCCCTCTAACCCTACAAGTTACTTGCTCACCACTGCTGTAGCCTGGTATTGAACTCACAACTCTAAGAGTAAAGTATGGAACTAACCAACGTCTATATCCACTGGGCCATTAACAACTGAAGTTTTGGGACTTATAAACATAATGTCCAGTAACATTTTTCACCAGAGTTTATATTGCAAGTTTTTATATTAATGGTTTTCTCTAGTATTTCTGATGTTAATGTTTTTTTCTTTAGTATTTTTTACCAGAGCTCATATCTAGTATTTATGATGTTAATGGTTTTCTCTATTAAATTTACTAGAGCTCATATTGCAATTATTGACTCTAATAATTTTCTCTGGCTCTCCGTATTACTGGTTCCCAAGGAATGGAATTCATATACCCCAGTGATTGTAATAAAGGTTCGGTTCGAAATTCCAAGCACCTGAAGAAGGCCGGAGCGTACAACGGCCGAAACGTTGTACAAATGGCAACAAAAATGAGGACAATAGTCCGAATAATGTAAATACTCCAAAAGTTATGTTCATTTTCACCCTAATGCAGTCTGAAAAAAGCATGAATATATTTATTCACTCGGTCATCTTTTAAGGGTAGACTGGGCTTTTTAGGCCTTGAGAGGCAGCCAGTTTAGGAGAAGGTCAATTATATTTACAATGAGAAATAAAAGAAAAGTTGATAACGGTGAGAAAGAAAATAAAAAGAAGAAAAGATGATGATGATGGGTAAGAAGAAGCTGATGATGATGATGATGATGATGAAGATGAAGAGGAGAAGGAGGAGGACGAGGAGGACAAGGAGTTCTTCTGACAGGAAAAAAACAACTGGAAGCCTACTAAAAAGTCATATTATAAGAAATGTGGAATTGAGAACAAAGGCATAAAAATTAAAGAACTACTCCCCCTAGAATCAGATACGGGTAAATAACTTCGTAAAAATGCGATGCTTTTTAAATATGAATGCAATTTCACACTGAATGCTGTTACGATGGCTATTCTAGGAATTTGAAGGCTATGATGATTCGATTCAACATGGCATCCGTTATGATTCATATTAACGCTGTTTCCCTTCACGGCTCAAAAGATATTAACCTAGAATTCCTTTCTTTTCAGGGTTGTGCATGGGGACGAGAGACAGGCAGGCAACGGGGAATAAATGATTGGAATTTCTCTGGGAATTGTTGGTCTATAGAAGAATAATGTCGATTTTTTTCCCTAACTGATGCCGGAAGGGATAGTTGCCGTTGTCCCAGTTACAATTCAGGGGCGATAATCGGTGAAGACGACCAGCATGACTCATTCTATAGAAATGCCTTTCTTGTCAGCGGTTGACGTGTACCCAGCATTTTCCAGTAAGAATTTTATTTTATTTTACTCGGGTTGATCGAAAAGGTCACAGAATCAATCAATTATGTTTCAACACGGTTTTCCTTTAAGTCAATACAATATTAATACGATAACAGTAGTGTCAGTCTTTGAGCGCTCGCATTCATTCAGGGGCACTAGTACGCTCTGCAACTTCAAAGGTATTTAGCTAGTGATACGCCCTCTGGCGACTTTAATAGTTACAATTTCAAGAGCGATCACGAAACAAGTTGGATACGCGGAAATTATATCAATTTATCGGCGTTGAAAGGATTAAGTTTATTTTCGCACTAATGCCCTCGAGAAAAGCAGGAATCTGTCTTTTCGCTCGGCCAGCTATTTATGATAAACTGAGCTTTTGAGGCCCTGAGTGGCAACTAGTTTAGGAGAAGTTCAAATCTACATTCAACGGATTACTTCAACAGACGGTTACTGATTCATTAGGTTTATAAATACCCCAAATATAAGGACACGTAGCCCAGTGGATAAAAGCATTGGTTAAAATAATCCAGTGACTTGACCCAAAGAGGTGTGAGTTCAATACCTGGCCAGAGCAAAGGTGAACAAAATCTTGGAATGTTGAGTTTGTAAAGGGAATAAATTGAAGCGGAGATTTCCAGAAAAGGTATGGCACGTGAACCTAGAACAATCTACCCCCATCGACTAAATAAAGAGTTCAATTCGAAATTCCAATTTATATCATCTGAAGAAGACCGGAGCGTACAGCGGTCGAAACGTAGTGAATATGACAATCAACATAAGAACAACAGTCCCAACAATGTAAATAGTTTATATACGATGTTATGTTATTTGTGTATAAATTACAGTTAAGATGAACATCCGAATTCAGCCCTCCAGGAGACCCCAAGGCGTTAAGCGCCCAAGCGACTCGATTTCTCCAGTACGAGGGTGTTAAACAGAAACTCAAACCTGTATGCAGATGTCGAGACAGGATGGAGGCATCTTCGTGATGCTTTATACACTGCTGCCTCAGATGTGTTATGCCCTGCCTCCCCCATACACCAGGACTGTTTCGATGACAACAATAAGGCCATCCAAGCCCCGCTTGAAGTAAAGCACAGACTCCACAAAAATATCCTCAACAATCCCTCTCTGCACCCAGGAGAGAAGCCTTCAGCAATGCAAGAACTGTTCCTTCGCGAGCAACAAAAAGGCCGAGGAGGTCCAGGTGTACACTTGCAAGAAGGACGTCAATGACTTCTATAGCACCCACAAGACTGTCTACGGCCTCAAATTCTCTGGATCATCTCCCCTCCACGGTGCGGATGGGGGCACGCTGATCACAGACAAGAAGCATTTTCTGGACCGCTGGGCTGAACACTTCTACGACGTCTTCCGTCCAAGATCAACGAGGAAGCAATCGCCAGGTTATCCTTGCGGAGATTTTGGCCTCTGGTGGCCACCGTCTGACTGGGCGCCCCACGGAGCTCTTACAATTCATGCTACACTAAGAGAAGCGCCATCAGGAATATAAAGGCGCCTCAGTTGTCCACATCTACGAGCGAAAAAGGAACAGGAAGTTCATCTCATTGGTTCAGCAGTTCCACATCGCCATGTGTGCGAGAATTCAGAACGACGGAGATTACTCTGAGCCTTTCCCAGTAACCAACGGCGTAAAACAGAGCTGAGTGCTGGCCCCAATCTTGTTCTGCATGATGTTCTGTGCCGTGAGCAGCGAGGCCTTCCAGGGCGGTAACATCGGGATCAACCTCAGGATCGACCAACAGAAAGCTCTTCAACTTGAGAAGGTTGCGAACCAAGACTAAGGTATGGAAGGACACCGCCCGTGACTTTCTCTTCGTCTACGACTGCGCATTAAATGCTAGTGCACAGTTTGAAATGCAGGAAGGCATGGACCTATTCTCCAAGGTAGGTAACGACTCCGGCCTCACAATTTCCAGGAAGACCGAGTTCCTGCACTAGGAACGCCCAAGGGCCATCAAAGCTGAGCCAGTCGTAACAGTCAGCAGAAAGAGACTTGCTGTGGCTGACAAGTTTGTTTACCTTGGTAGTACCCTGTTACGCTCTACCAACATCGACAAGGAAGTGGACTACAGGATTGGCAGTGCCAGCGAAGCCTTCGATAGACTCCAAGACCGTGTATGGGAGCGGCGTGAACTGAGCTTGCAAACCAAGCTGAAGATGTACTGTGTCGGAGTGTTTCCTTCCCTATTATACGCCAGTGAAACGTCGACTGTCTACAGTCACTATGCCAGACAGCTGAGCGCATTTCCCATGAGATGTATGAGAACGTTACTCCTCATTAAATGGCAGGACAAAGTTCCAAACACGAAAGTATTCGAGCATCTACACCACGCTTTTGCGCTCCCAGTTTTGTTGTACTGACCATGTACACCACATGGAAAACAATCGCCTCTCGAAGCGTCTCTTCAACGGTGAGTTCAATGTTATGTAAAATTTTGCATTATTATATTATATTATATTAGATATTACTGATGAATTCATTTTTTATCCGGCATTATTTCTTCCTGTAATAAACGTTATTTTAATTGGGTACACTGTGGCACTGGTCGGCCAATCGCTGTTGGTTTCGATCCAGCCAGCTGGTCGTAGATTGACTCTGTCACGGTTTTCTCCCTTGTCCCACGTTGTGTTGATTGATCACAAGGCAGTCACGTGAGTTTTTCACTAGCTGTCTCTCTGCCGAACTAAACCAAGCCCGGGAAGTGTGCACACAATTGAGTAATAAAAGAAAGAAATGTAACATCAAAGGAAATAAGTGGACCGACTGATGAAAAGTGTTGTGAAATAACGTCTTTATATACAGATTATACATAATAGTCTCTTGAATAATTTCCCATCCCTGCTTCTATCAACTGGTAGCAGAACGGACGTTTCTTAGGTAAATCGAATTATTATCCTAAGCAATAACAAGGAATCTGGTTGGCCGCAGCTCGCTGCTTCAAACAAAAGTCTAAGTTCGTTATATAAGTCTAGTCAACTTGTTGCTTGTTTTCCGGAATGTTATGGAAATTGTCGAAGTGCCGGGTTATTCTCTTTCAGTTAGCAATTTCAGACTTGTCTGCAAATTATCTTGTCTGTCTCTTAACTCTGGTTGGTTGATTGGTGACTGACTTCTCTACGGTCGGCATCCAACAGCATGGCAATCATCTCTTTGTCTCTTTACTTCTTCGGTTGGGAACTGTCTTTGGTCATTACGTCTCTGGACCGGGAAATCGAACTCTCTGCCACTCGAGCTGCAACTCTCTAAACTTTGTCTGTAAAATCTCTTCTGTCTTTAACTCTGGGTAGCCGGCATCAGGCCTCTTCTGTCGATCTCTGTCATTCCGACTTCGACTTCAAACTCCGACTTCAACTGCAACTGGAAACTGCTGGTTAGCTGCTACTCGTTGTTGCCTCTGGTTTAGCCAATGGGATTAGTCTTCTTTCCATGACGTCAGTTGTTAGTCGTCTCCCCCTTTCGGGGCTTGTTCACAGGACCAATGGAATCTCTCTCGATCTTATGACGTCATCTCTCCATACCCCTTTTCTGGGCTGGACTTAACCGAATTTTCTTTCTCAAATTTTTTCTTTCTCACGAAACAAATTCGGGGATTTTTTTTCTTCTGTCGATCTCTGTCATTCCGACTTCGACTTCAAACTCCGACTTCAACTGCAACTGGAAACTGCATTCAGTTGTCGATCTCAAAAACTTTGTCTGGAAATTCTCTTCTGTCTTTAACTCTGGTTAGCCGGCATCAGGCCTCTTCTGTCGATCTCTGTCGTTCTGACTTCAACTGCAACTGTGTTTGTAAATTCTCTTCTGTCTTTAACTCTGTTTAACCGGCATCAGGTCTCTGCTGTCGATCTCTGTCATTCCGACTTCAACTGCAACTGGAAACTGCATTCAGTTGTCGATCTCAAAAACTTTGTCTTGAAATTCTCTTCTGTCTTTAATTCAGGTTGGCTGGTATCAGGCCTCTTCTGTCGATCTCTCCCATTCCAACTTTGACTTCTCTGTCGCTCTCTGCAACTCAAAACTTTGACTGTAAAATCTCTTGTTTGTCTTTATCTCTGGTTGGCCAGCAGGCTCTGCGGTTGGCGCTCAACAACATGGCGCCTATCTTCGTCGTTACATCTTTAAGGCCGGTAACTGGAACTGAACTTGAAAGCCAACTCTGGACTCTCCTCCGATCCCACTTCAACTGGAATCCAACTTAAAACTTTGACTTCAAAATCTCTTGTCTGTCTTTATCTCTGGTTGGTCGGCAGGCTCTGCGGTTGGCACCTATCTTCGTCGTTACATTTTTAGGAATTTCTCCGAGCCAACTCCAGTGTAACTCGTCTCGTCTCCTGACTCTCCTCCGATCCAACTGATTTTGGTCCCTCGGGACCCTGTATTTATGCCCATGCCATGGTGTTGTGCCGACGGTCGCTGTGTGTCTAATCCCCCATCTCGGCAACCAATAAAATCCTGAGGTTAGCTGCTACTCGTTGTTGCCTCTGGTTTAGCCAATGGGATTAGTCTTCTTTCCATGACGTCAATTGTTAGTCGTCTCCCTCTTTCGGGGCTTGTTCACAGAACCAATGGAATCTCTCTCGATCTTATGACGTCATCTCTCCATACCCCTTTTCTGGGCTGGACTTAACCGAATTTTCTTTCTCAAAATTTGTCTTTCTCACGAAACAAATTCGGGGATTTTTTTCTTAAAACAATAGGCATTAACCTTTTTGAACTGTCTTCACCCAAAACAAGTTGACAAGGGTCCGTTGACATTGTTACCCAAATAATAATTTTTACACACCTGTTTTTAATATTCATTCTCTGAGTCACCTATATTTTCAAGTGACAAGAATGCCTTATCAGTTTTACTCTGATGTCAGTGAAAACACTTTTTTCTCTAAGTACTTTGACTTGGAATCAAAACATTTGTTATCTTAATTCTTCTCACAATTCGGGACCAGTGTTATCTTAATTCTTTTCACAATTCATGCTAGCGAGACAATCCGACACAAAAATGAAATTTCCCTTTCCTTTATCCAGAAAAAATAACAAATAAATTTATCTTTCCTTTATGTTTAGAATGACCGTCGCTAGCTTTCTTTGGGTGACTGAAACCGATATCTACTGTCTCGTGGCTTGAAACTAATTTAGTCTTTTCTTTGTTTTTCTTCTTTCTCTGGTCTTCTTTTTCTATTCTTTTGCCGGCAAAAAAAAAAAAAAAAAAAAAAATAACAATTGAATCTATCTTTCTTTTAGGTTCAAGAATGACACTTGTCTTTATGGGTGAGCTGAAATCGAAAACAAATCCATTTCTCTTTTCTTTCTCTTCTTTCCGGGTTTACAATAATAGAGAAATACCAGATGTTATTTTTCGTCCCTGCTTTCTTTTTAAAGATAAATATTTTCCAGCTACGGTTAATAATTAGTTAATAAAATTAATCACCTCCGTTTTCCTTTGCTCATATTCGGAGGATAAGGAAAATTCCTCTTAGTATGTTCTCTTATGATCTATAATAGTAATTAGAAGATTTTCCGGTTATGGTTATTAATTAATTAATAAAATTAATTATTTCCGATCCGCTACAAAATATTGTTATACACGACTGTTAAGTAAAATAAGAAAGGGAAGTGATCACATTGTGTACAGAGAAAGCGCTTCAAAGATACCCTCAAGGCTACTCTGAAACACTGCAACATCGATCCTGCCTCCTAGGAAGAAGCTGCAAGAAACCGTCCTACCTGCGCCCCTCAGTCAAAACAGGCACAGCACAACGCACCCAAGAACTGCAGCAAAAGCAACAACTCTAGAAGAAAGAATAAAAAAATGTATATCGTTTCTATAGAATATTTTCAGAAGTCGAAGAAAATGTGTTGGGGATCACCCCTTTTTTTATACAAAATGGATTCACCGATGTGTACATATAATCTTGCCTATACAGAGAGCAGGAGTTGAGTTGAGTAGTTGTACAGCCGCTTAGTTGTTCAGAAAGTTGGTGCATATTAAGTTGGAGTTGTTTTGGATATAGACTCATTACCCGGACATACTTCTTCACTACAAGAAGATATTGATTCCTTATAACATAATTCCTAGTATTCCTGAATTGACTAACCTGTGTTTCCTGTTTGTATATCTTGTTCAATATAACTTATATTTTCTATCTTCATCTCTGCTTTTGTTATTTATTATTTTGTGTGGTTTCTCAACCAGAATCAACAACACTTTCATTCCCTAAGAACTAAGTAAATGTACTCATGTCTGGTTACGTTGTATATATTGATTTCTACTAATAGTATTCCTGAATTGACTAACCTGTGTTTCCTGTTTGTATATCTTGTTCAGTATAACTTATATTTTCTATCCCTATATCTGTTTTTGTTATTTATTATTTTGTGTGGTTTCTCAACCAGAATCAACAACACTTTCATTCCCTAAGAACTAAGTAAATGTACTCATGTCTGGTTACGTTGTATATATTGATTTCTACTAATAGTATTCCTGAATTGACTAACCTGTGTTTCCTGTTTGTATATCTTGTTCAGTATAACTTATATTTTCTATCCCTATATCTGTTTTTGTTATTTATTATTTTGTGTGGTTTCTCACCCGGAATCTACAACACTTTCATTCCCTAAGAACTAAGTAAATGTACTCATGTCTGGTTACGTTGTATATATTGATTTCTACTAATAGTATTCCTGAATTGACTAACCTGTGTTTCCTGTTTGTATATCTTGTTCAGTATAACTTATATTTTCTATCTCTATATCTGTTTTTGTTATTTATCATTTTGTGTGGTTTCTCACCCGGAATCTACAACACTTTCATTCCCTAAGAACTAAGTAAATGTACTCATGTCTGGTTACGTTGTATATATTGATTTCTACTAATAGTATTCCTGAATTGACTAACCTGTGTTTCCTGTTTGTATATCTTGTTCAGTATAACTTATATTTTCTATCTCTATATCTGTTTTTGTTATTTATCATTTTGTGTGGTTTCTCACCCGGAATCTACAATACTTTCATTCCCTAAGAACTAAGTAAATGTACTCATGTCTGGTTACGTTGTATATATTGATTTCTACTAATAGTATTCCTGAATTGACTAACCTGTGTTTCCTGTTTGTATATCTTGTTCAGTATAACTTATATTTTCTATCTCTATATCTGTTTTTGTTATTTATCATTTTGTGTGGTTTCTCACCCGGAATCTACAATACTTTCATTCCCTAAGAACTAAGTAAATGTACTCATGTCTGGTTACGTTGTATATATTGATTTCTACTAATAGTATTCCTGAATTGACTAACCTGTGTTTCCTGTTTGTATATCTTGTTCAGTATAACTTATATTTTCTATCTCTATATCTGTTTTTGTTATTTATCATTTTGTGTGGTTTCTCAACCAGAATCAACAACAAAACGTTTATAGAAAACTGTTGAGTAACATTGTTTGTAAGCGCAAACTCAAAGTTAAATACATTTTTTCATCTTTAAACGTATCTAAATGTTTAAATATCTGGAAAGTGTTTTAACAATATGGCTTCCTTCTTTTCTATATGCTGTGTCTCTCCTGGATGTTGGCTCGCCACAATTTCCTGACATTTGTAGCTATTGTTATATTTATTATCTCTCTTATACATTGTCCCACTGTCCGTTTATTCACGCCGGTCGGGTAGCTCATGCATTTTATTCGTCTGTCTCTCTGACCTTCAATATGTCTTGTGAGTATCAAATTTTCCAAGCCCTCTTTCCTCATTATGTGTCCTAGAAAGTCTCAGAACCTTTTTGTAGAACCACATTTCTGTTTTCTTTAAGACTCTTCATCTTTGAGGAGATTGTCCAGCATTCACTGCCATATATGAGGACTTATATTACTTAACACTTCAGTACTCTTTTCTTTGTTTCTTTTGCTTCAAGTCTCTTCTTCATCTTTGAGGAGATTGTCCAGCATTCACTGCCATATAGGAGGACTTATATTATTTAACAGTCGTGTACCAACTAAAAATAACGTTTATAATGGGAAGAAATAATGTTGGCTTAAAAATCAATTCATCAAAAATACCTAATATAATATAATAATACAGAATTTTACATAACACATCAAACGTAATATATAGAATAATTTTATAATATATATTGCATAATAGAGAAATACAGTATATACAATAAGACATATATAATACATATATAAATTACAATAACAACGCTCATATAGACACGCACACATGACACAGTCACGGACACGCACACACCACCAGATTAATCAGATAGCTAAAACAACAGTAATGAAAACTGATCCTCTTCAGTCCGGTCAAAGAGTCAAGGGAACGGTCAGATCACACTAAGATAAACTACACATACAAGCAGACTGACATTATCAAACCAAAAAGGCCCCAACTAGAACACACACACACACACACACACACACACACACACACACACACACACACACACACAGAGTAGCAGCAGCAGCAGCAGACAGACAGACAGCCAGGAATAGCCATTCTTTGAAAGGCCGTGAAGACACCCGAACAGACAAAAGCTTCACTGACATTCTGAAGATGAGATTTTGATATCGAAATATTAATGTTTAATAAATAGGTAATACCCAAACACTTTTATACCTTCCTTTATTTTACTCAACGCATTGTGACAGCCTTCAAGACATAACCCATGTAACCATTTTACACAATGCTTCAAGCAAATTACAAAACTTTACTATATATAATCATGTATAATGCTTAATATAACCATATTTACTAATATATAATATGTAGTTCATAATATATAATAAGATTTATAATACAATAGATTTTTTGATCACGCTGATGTGCGTTGAAATCCTCGCAGTATTTAGCATTGTTCTTAGTACTGTTCAGGTTTATTCTAACATTTTTGTTAAGATTTACAAACTCTACGTTTCATTCAATTTCGCAAACAAATTTAAATGAAATTTAAATAAGCTGATTCATTTGCAAAATAGTTTGACAAAACCCTACTCCGTGGTTTAATCTTTTTAAAATTTAATTTTAGGACTTCATTATAAAAAATACTTTTTTAAGAAAATGTATTTTTTTCTTTTTACCAGCGAAAAAAAAATTCTTAAGATTTCTGACTATTGAGCATGCAACATACAACTGGCCATACATAAATATTTCTTTTTAATTTAATTTAAATTAAGGACTTCATGTTAAACAATAATTTTTAAGAAAATGTGTTTTTCCTTTTGACCAGCGAAAAATAAATTCTTAGGATTTCTTACTCTTGAGCATGCAACATACAACTGGCCATACATAAATATTTCTTTCTAATTTAATTTAAATTAAGGACTTCATGTTAAACAATAATTTTTAAGAAAATTTGTTTTTCCTTTTGACCAGCGAAAAATAAATTCTTAGGATTTCTTACTCTTGAGCATGCAACATACAACTGGCCATACATAAATATTTCTTTCTAATTTAATTTAAATTAAGGACTTCATGTTAAACAATAATTTTTAAGAAAATTTGTTTTTCCTTTTTACCAGCAAAAAATAAATTCTTAGGATTTCTTACTCTTGAGCATGCAACATACAACTGGCCATACATAAATATTTCTTTCTAATTTAATTTGAATTAAGGACTTCATGTTAAACAATAATTTTTAAGAAAATTTGTTTTTCCTTTTGACCAGCGAAAAATAAATTCTTAGGAGTTCTTACTCTTGAGCATGCAACATACAACTGGCCATACATAAATATTTCTTTCTAATTTAATTTAAGGACTTCATGTTAAACAATAATTTTTAAGAAAATTTGTTTTTCCTTTTGACCAGCGAAAAATAAATTCTTAGGATTTCTTACTCTTGAGCATGCAACATACAACTGGCCATACATAAATATTTCTTTCTAATTTAATTTAAGGACTTCATGTTAAACAATAATTTTAAAGAAAATTTATTTTTTCCTTTTTACCAGCAAAAAATAAATTCTTAGGATTTCTTACTCTTGAGCATGCAACATACAACTGGCCATGAATAAATATACCTTTCTTGTGCCAAATTCCAACTTATTGAAACGTTTGGCCTTGGGATTTGTTTATAGTTCTCGCAAATGCAAGGTGAACTGAAAACTGGATTCCTGTATATAAGAACTTAAAAAAGAATACATATAGAAAAAACAAATTTTAATTTTTATTAAATAGGTATTTGTTATTTTGATCCTAACGTTGTTTTTAAAATAATGGGAGCTTTTGTATGCCAACGTCCAAAGAGTCTGAATTCCAGGACCATGGATTAGTTTTAAAGCTTTTATTTCACCCGAGCAACCCCGGGCTATACTGCTAGTTTCAGATTATTCAAATTCCAGATAATTGAATGCCTAAGTTATTATCTATGTCTATAATAATGTACATTTTATTACATGGAAAAAGAGGTATGTTCTGGCCTAAGGGTGAGAGCGTATATGGCCTGGCCCATTTTATATCCGTGAATATAAACTGGTTTAGCTTAACCACCACCAAACACCCACTTCAAACCCAGAACAAAATCTAAGATTTCAAATATTTATTTTTAAGGTGGATTTGCTCTCCCTCCTTCACAAATTAGAGCATTCCTACCCGAGTCAGCTTAATGAATATTAATAGACGGCTTCATTGCGAGCTTTTCTCAACGATCCTAGATATTTGTTCGAGGCAGGGTGTAGCGGTACAGATTAACCACTTTACAGAATATACCAAGGTATAGTGTAGCCTAGTCAGGAATAGCATCTAGGATATCATTTGGGTGAGCCTGCTTCATATCTCGAAGTAGAAAATAGCCTAATCTAAGGGCTGGGCAATTTGGAAACGGTTGAAACTTGGCCTTTCACAAAATATTTTTTTTAATTCATACCGTTTTTTTTTTTTCGGAAATGTCTTTAAACGATTAAGTTTAGGTTCAAAATAGTAGCGTTGCAATTTTATTCCGGTGGTCAGTGAAAACCTAATAGCACAGCCTTATCACATTTATAATTTAATGAAGCTTACAAATTGTATATGGACAAGATGTATAGCACAAGGATATTATTACTAAATCATAGTGCAATAAGACCTTTGAGTTTGAGTTTTGTTTAACGGCATATCAACCTATGTGGGTTATTTAATGTCAAAAAGGTAGGGTTTTAAGATTTTTTTTTAATGTTCGGTTATAGTGAGAAGGTTGATTTAGTTAGATTTTAATGAAAAATTAATTTTTTTTATTTTGGAAACTAAAGATGTCTTCTAGTTTTGCATTCAAAATTGTATTGCTGGCAATAATTTTTTTTCCTTCAAAACCGTATTATGGCAATATTTTTTTTCTTCAAAAATGTATATCTTTCTATAAAAGTCTATTTTTATACTTTCATAGTGTTTTGACCTCAGTTTGGGGGTTAAATATTTGCCCATAGCTGGGACCCTAACAGGTGCTACCACTCCGGGTCAGGGTGGACCTGGGAACAACAGCAATTAAGAGGTGGTTCCATGCTCCTCACAACCTCCCAATCAGAGGCCTTGCTGCTGGATGCAGTTTATTGTCATACCCAGGGCCAAAATATGAGCTTTATAACTTACCGAAGCTTTACAAATTGTTTATGGACACGAGGAATGGCACAATCCCATTTTTAGTAAATCATTTTGCCATCAAATAAGACCTTCATTTACTTCGAAGGAAAATTATACTGAACATCTATATTATGATGCAATATTATACGAGGGTCATTTAATAAATAAGGTGAATTTTTCGGTATAAGGACTTCTAATACAAATAGAAGCTTACTTTTTTTTATTTTTCAACGTAGTCTCCCAGTAGTGTCACACACCTTTCCCATCTGTGCACAAAATTCCGTATTCCCTCAGCGTAAAAATCTTTGGACTGATGTCTCAGCTAATCGCTCACAGTACTTTTGACTTCATCGTCATTTTCAAACTTTGTGGTGCCTCTCGTGAACGCTTTCAAGTGACCAAACAGGTGAAAGTCTGAAGGGGTAAGGTCTGGGCTGTAAGGGGGATGAGGGAGCAGTTCACAGCCCAGCTCGTTGATGGTCTGCAACGTTTGGGCTGCTGTGTGAGCTGACCTTCGAGTAGGCAAGGTCATCATGGACAATTTTGTGTGCTGTCCCAACAGATATGCTCAAAGTCCATACAATGTCATCCACTGTCACCCTTCTGTCAGACTGAATGAGGTCATTGACTGATTCGATCACCTCAGGAGACCTCCCTTCTGTAGGCCTCCCAGACCAGTCTTCATCCTCAACACTGCTCCGTCCTTCCTTAAACAATTTAGCACACTTGTAGACATTTCTTTTTTTGGCTGAAACATGTGGCACCATACACAGTTGACATTCTCCTATGAATTTCAACTGGTTTGCACCCTTCAGCAACCAAAAACTTGATGACTGACCTCTGTTCACTCCTGAAGCCTGCTTCTTGGTCGGCCATCTATATTAATCTCCAAAACTCTCAAAGTTTTTATTCAATCTGCAAAAAAATTTAAATCCCTTTGAAAAAGAAGTAAAGGGAAAAAAAATAAGCTTCTATCTGTATTAGAAGTCTTTATACCGAAAAATTAACCTTATCTATTGACTGACCCTCGTAATACAGTGCAATAGTTTTAGGGTGATTTTCAATAAACAATGCAAATTTAAAACATTTTGCTTTATAATTTGTGTCCAGCTATATTATGGTGTTATAGATTCTTTCACGTGAACACGGGTGCCCCACAAGGTTCTATCCTAGGTCCTACGCTGTTTCTGGTCAATATCAATTATCTTACTGATGTCATTAGTTTCCAAGTGGGCATTTATGCAAATGACACCACCATTTATACCCGTCTTTAAATTAAATTTGCCAAAGCTGACAAAGTAAACCTGGCTGTTGTTCTTGAAACGGGTTTCCAATCAATGATTAACTGGGACAAGAAATGGCTTGTAAATTTTAATGCCTCCAAAACAAAACTGCTCTCCTTTAACCACCATTGAGAAACGTTCCTCCCAACCATCAGCTTAGATTTATTCTTGAAATAGTGAAATTTGAAAGCAAAAACCTGCGGAAATTAGGTATTTCTGGAGATTTGTTCAGACGATATTTAAGACAAAATGCTCAAAAATTAATAAAAGTCTTTAATCTAATTTTTAGTATCAATTCTTATCATATCAAACTCCAGATTTTAAGCATACAACATCTACGTATACGACATTATACATCCTATTACACTGGAAAAGGTGGACGTGTATTCTGGATTGGTGGGAGTATATACTAGCTTAGACCATTTTAGACTTTAGGACATTAACTAGCCTATCCTAAATGATACCTAAGTGATAATACAACTTATCCCTGGTATATTCTGGGCTGGGCTAGAATCTGGGCTGGGCTAGAATCTGGGCTGGGCTAGAATCTGGGCTGTATGAGCGATTTTGATAATAATTGATTGACAGATTGGGCTTTTTAACGGATTATCAACCTTTTAAGTTCATTTAAAACGGAGTCGCTTTGAACTCTATCAAAATTGGCCAGTAAGATCTGGGCAGCTCCAGCTCAGGTTTATTGGGTGACTAGCAGTATAGCCCGGCGTTGCTCGAGTGTAATGAAAGCTTTAAAACTAATCCATGGTCCTGGAGCTCAGACTCTTTGGACGTTGGCACGAAAGACTAAAAAGCAATAGTTGTTTCCAGTTAAAGCGAAACCGTAGACTGAAAGAAAAATGAATGGATGTAAGTCAAATTTTTATTTCCTGGTATCGATATCAAATAAGTTTTTTCGTCGTAAACTGAATTTTGAAGGCTAAATAAGTCCTCTGAGTAAATGGTATCATGGCTGAGACTAAGAACTACAATTATACCTACTTAGAGCCAAACCCGAAGCAAAAACTAAAATAAAAGGGCTGAAAAAGTACAGACACACAGGCAGATAAACAGACACACACACAAACATCTTGCCTTTTATATATATATATATTATCGATTTTCTGAACTGCAACCTTGAAACTTCTGAATATCGTTTCTTATGTCTTTGTCTATGAGTGTATCAAATTTTATTAAAATCGGACCACTCCTTCTATAACCCGATTTTTTCGATTATTGATTTTCGATATTTATCGGGGGTACCTCAACACAAAACCTATCTAAGAACACTCGCAGACGCTTATAGTACAACTGTGTAAATTTTCAAGAAAATTGGTTCAGCCGTTTCGGAGTCTATAGGTAACGGACACACAGACACAGACACACAAAGTTCCATTTATAAATAAGTTTATATATATATATATATATATATATATATATATATTCACGGCTTATCAGTCTATTTATCTTTTTAAATTGTAAGACATTTTGGGGATAATAGTTACTTACGAGAGAGAGACGGATTTGATGGTAAAGAAGAGAGCTTATAAAGAAAGAAGATATATATTTGGAGAGAAAGGAGAGAGGGCTGTGAAAAGGGAGAAAGAGATTTGGAAAAGAAGTGGTGAGAAGGAACAGGGAGAAATTTCGAGATAAACAGCAACAGAGATTTGATGAGAAAGAAGAGAGATTTAAAGATGAAAAAGAGAATAATTTGGTGAGCATGAAGTGAAAAATTATTTGGAGCAAAAGAGAGAGATTTGGGAAATAAATGGGGTGGATTTAGGGAGACAAAGCAGAAATATTATGAGAGAGAGAGAGACGTGAAAAGAAAAAGAGAATTGAAGAGAAAAGATGAGTGAGTGTGAGAGAGATTTTGGGAGAAAAAGTCTGAGAGAGAGAGAGAGAGAGATATTTGGAGAGAAAAGTCTTAAAGAGAGACTTGGGAAGAAAAAAATGAAAGAGAGACAGATTTGTAGAGAAAATTCACAGAGAGATTTAAAGAAAAACGACTAAAAGAAAGAAATTTGGAGAGAAAGAGAGAGAGAGAAAGAGAGAGAGAGAGAGAGAGTGTGTGTGTGTGTGTGAAACACCTGAAAGAGAAAAATTTTAGAAAAAAGTTTGAAAGAGAGACTTTGAAAGAAATAACTGAAAGAGAGAGATTTGTAGGGAAAAGTCACAGAGAGAGATTTAGAGAAAAAAGTCTAAAAGAGAAAAATTTGGTGAAAAAAGAAAGAAAGAAAGAAAGAAAGAAAGAAAGCAAGCAACATGGAAAGATTTAGAGAGAAACGCATAAAAAAGAGAGATTTAGAGGGAAAAGTCTGAAAGAGAGACTTGGATAGAAATGTCTGAAAGAGAGATTTGTAGAGAAAAGTCTGAAAAAGAGATTTGGGGAGAAAAGACTGAGAGAGAGAGAGAGAGAGAGAGAGAGAGAGAGAGAGAGAGAGAGAAGACATTTAGTGAGAAAAGTCCGAAAGAGAGAGATTTTGAGATAAAGGCCTGAACGAGAAATCAAAAGAAAAGACTGAAAGAGAGAGATTTTTAGAGAAAAGGTACAGAGAGAGATTTAAAGAAAAACGACTAAAAGAGAGAAATTTGGTGAGAATAGACTGAAAGAGAGAGAGAGAGATAGATAGATAGAGAGAGAGAGAGATTTAAAGAGAAACGCTTAAAAGAGAGAGATTTGGAGAAACAAGCCTGTAACAGAGACGGTGAGAGAAAAGACTGAAAGAGAGAGATTTGTAGAGAAAAATCTGAAAGAAAAATTGGGGAGAAAAACAGAGAGAGAGAGAGAGAGAGAGAGAATAGACTGAGGGAGAGGTTTGGTGAGAAAGGTCTGAAAGAGAGATATTTTGAGATAAAAGACTGAAAGAGACATTAGGAGACAAAGCTGAAAGAGAAATATTTGGAGAGAATGGTCCGTAAGAGATTTTCCCAGAAAAGAAATTTAATGAAAAAAAAATGAGAGCTATATCTGGAAAGAGAGAAAGAAAGAAAAGCGAGCGAGCAAGAGAGAGAGATAGATAGATAGATAGATAGATAGATAGATAGATAGATAGATAGATAGAGAGAGAGAGATTTGGAGAAAAATGTCTGAACGAGAGGCTTGGAGAGAACAGACTAAACAGAGAGAGTTGGAGAGGATGAAGACTATGAGAGTTATTTTCAAGACGACGGGTTGAGTCATTAGGTGTGCCCCATTTAACGGAGATGAAAGAAAAGAAATAGTGACTCCATTTTTTTTTTTCTCCCTGAATAACCTTGTCTCTTTTCTTCATAAGGTCGGGGTTTGCTTTATTGTTTGCTTGGCATACAAAAAGACTAACGATGTCTAAGTAGTGTGTATATTACACGCAAGGAAAACGGCAATTGAAATGAAGAAGAAAATAGAAAAGGAAAGACGAATACAGCTTAATAGATTTTATCACGAGTGTAATGGAAATTTTCAATTTGTCTCTCACTCGCGCCAAAAATTCGAAATTGCATTGGCATAGCGAGAGATGCTTAGAAGAAAAATCATGTGAAAAGATTATGCTATATTTAGGAACTAACCCTCTTCTCTCATGTGATATATCCTTCAGGTCGTGAGCAATCATGGCTCTCCACAATTTCCTACACATTGTAGCTCGTACCTTTTGCTATCTATCATAATCACAGTTCTTCCAATCATTTACAAAAACTCTTTCTTCTTCTCTATGTGATGAATCTTCAAGTCGTCAGCGATCATGGCTCTCCACAATTTCCTACACATTGTAGCTCTTAGTAATTTCTGTCTTTTTCCAATCTGTCCTAATCTCTGTTCTATCAATCATTTACACAAACTCCTTTTTCTTTTATGTGTCGTTACCGTTCAGGTCTTAAGCGATCATGGCTCTCCACAGTTTCCTACATATTGTAGCTCTTAGTAAATGTTCTTTTGCTATCTGTCCTTATCCCTGTTCTACCAATCATTTACAAAAACTCTATATTTTCTGTGTGTCGTAACCATTCCGGTCGTGAGCGATCATGGCTCTCCACAATTTCCTACATATTGTAGCCCTTAGGAACTGTTGGCCTTTTGCTGTCTGTTCTAATCACAGTTTTTCAAATCATTTACAAAAACTTATTCTTCTTCTCTGTGTAGCGACTCTTCAAGTCGTCAACAATCATGGCTCTCCACAATTTCCTACACATTGTAGCTCTCAGTAATTTTCTGTTCTTTTGCAATCTGTCATAATCCCTGTTCTACCAATCATTTACAAAAATTCATTCTTCTTCTGTGTATCGTAACTCTTCAGGTCGTGAGTGATCATGGCTCTTCACAATTTCCTACGCATTGTAGCCCTTAGGAACTGTTGACCTTTTGCTATCTGTTCTAATCCATTTTCTACCAATCATTTATGCAAACTCCTTCTTTGTCTATCTGTCGTAACCCTTCAGTTCGTGAGCGATCATGGTTCTTCACAATTTCCTACACACTGTAGCTCTAAGCTTACTATCCATTTCTACACATGAGAATTAAGTACTGCTACTCTAACTATATATATATATATATATATATATATATATATATATCATTTCACCTCAAGCAAGGTAATAAAACCATTAAGACGCAATGGATTACTGAGTGTAAGAGAGTATAAGAAAATTATATTAATGAGAGAAGTTAATAAAAGTGAAAGACAGAAGATAACAATTGACAATGCATTTAAATTTTTGAATATCAAAGTTGAGTAGGAAGAAACAAACTGGAAGAAAGTTCCACAAGCGAGAAGTGCAATAAAAGAAACTGTTAGCATAAAACTTATGGTCATATATATTAAATTCAACTGTAAAATCATAAGACCTTGCCGCCAACCAAGTACAGCGCTTAAATTCATAAAGTCTACGTTCAGGGAATATACGTTATGGCAGTGGGAAAGTAAAAATGATATTAGAGATTTTCTTTGGAAATTTCTTTTAATCGTTTCACCCCAACCAAGGTGGTACCACAACTGATCCGCAGGGGGCTATATAAGAAACTAAAAGTTTAGGCAGGAGCAAGAGAAGGATGGGAACACAGGTGCGAAGACAGTTGCGAAGGTAGAGAGAAAGGAAAAGAACAAGATACAAGAAGTGATGTAGAAAGGACGGGGGTAGGACTTGAGTTAAATGGATAAGAGATGGGAATTGACATTGCATTTACATTCCTGGATGTTGTAGCCGTCAGGAGAGCAAGTATACGGAAGGTAGTTCCACAGACGGGAAGTGCAAGAAGAGAAGCTGATGGAGAAGAGCTATCGGCTTGCAATTGGTAGGTTCAACATTAAAAGAGTGGTACCTTGTTGACAGCCTGGTTTCCCGAGTAAATTCTTGTGGAGCGGGCATCAGTGACCTAAGTTCGTCGGAGCAGAAGCCATGAAAATATTTGTAGAAGAGATAGAGGGAAGCCACATCCCGCCGATGGGAAAGTGGCTGGAGTTGAGCTGCCAGGTCGGGACATATCACATTACAGATTCTCCTTTGGAGCCTGTCGAGAACCCTGAGATGAACAGCAGGGGCGCCTGACCAGATATGATAACAGTATTCTGTGCACGGTCGGATTTCTAATTGCATAACAGGAGTTGGTTGGTTGGTTGTTTTGTTTTTATGGCATATCAACCTCGGTAGGTCATTTATTGCCAACTAAATTTTATTTATGTATTGCTGGTAATACCTAATTTTTTTTTTCAACAATTTATTGTTGTTTTTATATAAGTTTTGTGTCTTTTTCTTTTCAGTATCAAGATTCATTGGGATTTGTTTTTAAGGGCAGGGTCCCCAAGTCCTACCCTTGTTATTTAACCCATAACTGGAGGGAAGGGACAGATTAATACCTTTCACAAGGGTACCAGTGCTTAAGTGAATGCAGGCTATTCAACTGGAATTCGAACTCGGCTCACTGATTTCTCTTTCCGAGCCGATATCCACTGCACCACAAAGCACATCCGTCACTAAACGCTTACAGCACCTGGTATTCCCAAGCGGTCACTCATCTAAGTACTCACCAGGCTCAACGTTGCTTAACTTCGGTGATTGAGCGAGAACCAGTGTATTCAACGTAATATGGCCGTAAGCACGCACATCCGTCACTAAACACTTACAGCACCTGGTATTCCCAAGCGGTCACCCATCTAAGTACTCACCAGGCTCAACGTTGCTTAACTTCGGTGATTGAGCGAGAACCAGTGTATTCAACGTAATATGGCCGTAAGCACGCACATCCGTCACTAAACGCTTACAGCAGCTGGTATTCCCAAGCGGTCACCCATCTAAGTACTCACCAGGCTCAACGTTGCTTAATTTCGGTGATCGAGCGAGAATCGGTGTATTCAACGTGATATGGCCGTAAGCCGTATAACAGGAGTATTAGACCATATGTGGCAGCAATATTCAGAGCATGAACGATGGGCAGGAGCTTCCTAGTGTCCACTTTTTAGTTTCGATTTTGGTGTCCCATTTTTGTCTTCTATTAAAAAACTTTTTAAATGGTTAAATCAAGATTGAACTCTGTGTAAAAGCTAAGACATAATGTGATATGTACTGACAAAAAGAATTAGTTTGGCAGCTTTCATCAATTATGAGCGTTTAGCTTTAAAGATAGTCTGAAAAAAATCATATCTTTGCTTCTAAAACAATTTCCGTTTAATATTTTGCTTGGTCTCGCCAAAGCATCTTTCGCTATTCAAAAACATTTTCGGATTTCGGTGTCACATTTTTCCTGCTATTTTATAACACTTCCTCGATAATGCCTTTCCCGAGAGGTGTGCTTAAACACATCCAAACGATATCATTGGAAAATGAAAAGGAGAAATATGCTGTCGTTTCCGGAAAGTTTATCGAAGATTTGTGATCTTGATCTGATCCATCGTCCTATGGTTAGTCATGAACCTCATAATGTGATTTTAGAATGTCTCAATCTCTCTGCAGAGCTTTGAAGTTTAGTTAACATATACCAGTCCATACTGAACAACAGTCAATACGATTGTCTTGTAAATTAATGTTTTGATGAAATAGGGTACTCGTTTAGATGTCAAAAGTTCTTCATCCCCTTTAAAGGCGGCCCAACCAAGTCCTATTCCGTATTTCCCCGTTACTCTACCATCATTTGTAGCAAACAGCCTATGGCCGAGATATACAAATTCTGTGACTTGTTCGATTTTTTTACCATAAATTGTGAGGTGATACAGTTGGTTGCTTTTACTAGTTGTCATCCATTTAGCTTTCGAGATATTTACAGATTTACTACCCATTCATTCTTTACAATTTACACAAGAACTGATCTATCACCTCATATATGCCCCATGTACAATATATATATATATATATATATACAAAACGAAAATGGTATGTAGGTAAAATTCAAAACAGATCCTTTTAACATTAATCTCAGAAATGATCCGAAATATATACTTTACGAGGTTTTATTTGAATATATATATATATATATATATATATATATATATATATATATATATTTGCGCTCTCACACCCTGATCGAGCACTCTGGAAGAATGGTAGACTTTGAAAAACAGGAGCTACTCTGGCATGTACGCATCGCTCATTCAGTAAAATGAATTAGAGCACTCTGGCTATTGGGCGCGTATAATGATAATATACGCGCTAAAAAGTCTGCCTTCTTCTACCGAACGCCAATAGCCCAGAGGTGGATTCGCCGACTGACGCCAATTCGGTCGGGTTTCAATCCTGAGTTAAAAAGTAATCGGAGTCTAACCGTGCTGATGGGCTGTGGTGCAGAGAGGCAAATCTGTCTACGGATGACTATATATATATATATATATATATATATATATATATATATAACTTTAATCCAAAAGGAAAAGTAGGAAGGTAAATCCCAAAGACCCGATCCTAATTAATATTAATATTTTAATATTAAAAAATGATACAGGTGGAGAGCTCCGTGTAAATAAAATTACAGAGCCAATTATAACATAAAATAAATATCGATGGTCAAAACTGTTCAATGATCATTTCAACATGAAATCCCTAAGAGAGATTTCACATCTCATCGGCAACTACCACATATGCCCAGAGGTGGAATCGCCGACTGACGCCAATTCGGTCGGGTTTCAATCCTGGGTTAAAAAGCAATCGGAGTCTAACCGTACTGATGAGCTGTGATACAGCGAAACAGATCTGTCTGCGGATGACAATATATATATATATATATGGGTAAAAAGCAATCGGCTGTCTAACCGTACTGATGAGCTGTGATACAGTGAAACAGATCTGTCTGCGGATGACTATTTACGCTCTCACACCATGATTGAGCACTCTAGAGGAATGGTAGACTTTGAAAAACAGTAGCTACTTTATTTAGCAATGAATTAGAACACTCTCAGCTATTGGGCGTGTATAATGATAATATAAACGCTAAACAGTCTGCCTCCCTTTACCGAGCGCCCATAGCTCAGAGGTAGAATCGCCAATTCGGTCGAGTTTCAATCCTGGGTAAAAAGCAATCGGCTGTATCACAGCTTATCAGTACGATTAGACAGCCGATTGCTTTTTACCTTTTTTTTTATATATATATATTCAGGAATGGATTGAGTTCTTTCGGTGAATGGCGTGTGTATACACTGCTTATATACAACACTTTAAAATTTCCCTGATTTCGTGCGCCTATGGCTTTGGTGGTTGCGACACCGACTGACACCAAATCGGTCGAGTTTCGGCCAGAAGCGAGTGGATGTGTCTAGCCACACTGATGAGCTGTGATAAAGCGAAACAGGCTTGTATGTGGATGACTAATATATATATATATATATATATATATATATATATAGCGAAACAGGCTTATATATATATATATATATTAGTCATTTACATACGAGCCTGTTTCGCTGTATCACAGATCTTCAGCGCGGCTAGATTAACTGTTTTGCCTCAAGCTGGGACTGACTGATTTGACAGCAATCGAATATTCACCCACCAGGCCATAGGCGTAACGTCAGAGAATGTATATATGTAAACAGCACCAACAGCGAAAACGTTCTATCCGATAACCGCTTCGAACGGGCATTCTACACGGTAACTAGAGAACATTTAACCTATATATGTAATATAACCAGGATTCAAATTTTCTACTAAATTTTGCTTTCGTAAATAAAAATTATATCCTGTTACACAGAATTTCTATATGTAAGCGTGAAATTTCTCTGACTCCCAAAATGGACCACAAGGAAGAAAAGGTTGGAAAACACTGACTGCACCGATGGAATACATGGAGGTTAGATGGGAGAGTTGTCAGGCAATCAAGGATACTAAGGTTATCTGTTATATAAGCATGAAATCGAATTCTGGCCTTAAGTATCATCTTAGGGGACACGGAAGCTATCGTAAGTAATGCAAAGGGTGGGGAAGTAATGTTTGTTTTTTAAATCATTTCACCCCAAGCAAGGCAGAACTGCCACCGGTGTGCAGGGGGTTACAGAAGAGGTGAGTGATGAGAAAGAGGAACTAGTTACAGGTGAGTCAGATAATGAGTAAGAACAAGATGTGAATATAGGTGTGAAGAGGGTTGCATGAGAGTGGAGTGGAAAGGAAGAAGAACATGATACAAGGGTTGTCAGGGAAAGGATGTGAGTCAAGAAGATAAAAGATGGCAATTGACTTTGCATTTAAATTCTTGGAGATTGTAGTTTTCAGAGAAGCAAGTATGCGGAAGGGAATTCCGCAGGTGGGGAGAGCGAGGAAAGAAGCTGATAGGGTAGAGGTTGCAGTTACATTTGATTGGTTTCACTGTAAACGGGTGGGACCTAGTTGCTAGTCTAGTAGCTAGAGTAAATTCATGCAGAGGAGGCATCAAGGAGCTGAGCTCATCAGAGCAGAAGCCGTGAATGTAGAAGAGACACAGGGAAGCCACATTACGTCTGCGAGAATGTGATTGGAGTTGAGCTCCCAGGTCGAGATCAATTACATTACAGATATAACGTATTATGTAACGTATGTGCGTAAGGTAAAATATGTATATAATGTAAAGTATGTAATACGACATCTGTATAATATAAAACATGCAATGTAATATGTATATGTGGTGATACCGACCGAGCAAAAGCGAGGGACCGGATGTTTGCTCTATACCGACCAGAAGGCAAATGACCAAAAATCGTCGTTGCTCATCCGAGTTCGCGCAGATGTTCCGGTTGAAAAATAAAAATTAATCAAATATCAAATTTCCATTTCGCGATCCTACGCGAATTTTATTTACCAGCCAATGGGAAGCCCAGAATCAAATACAAGTGTGAACTCCCAAAACGAACTGTTTTGATCCAAAAAGCAGATATAAAAAAGCCGAGACAAAAAGAAACGAGACCAGGCAGAGACCAAGGAGAAGAATGTAATTAATATCCCCTTGACTTAAGTCGAGCGGCTACTACATTCGCCTCCCTTCACCTCTCATCACTTCTCCGCTGTCTAAAAAGTACTTACTGACCTAAGGAGCGACTACTTCAAAGACATTCCTCATGTACCTCCGCTGCCCACATTCCTAAGCCTTTTATCTCTTTCAGCTCAATATTTGCCGTGAACATTCTAACCTCCGTTGGACCTTTATATTCAAGTATTGCTTTAATTGTAAAACATTAATTAATATGTGTATATATAAATTTTATTTTCAACTCAATTTGCTTTTCTTGATTTTACAATCATTTTATGACTTATAGTGGGCTATCTACCACAAGGCCAAATTCCATTAACCTGCAACAATATACAATTACACTTCACGAGAACGGACTCCCACTACTAACGGAAAAAGAATAGATAAGCAACCCACTATATATATATATAATGTATTATAACGTATGCAATATATCATAATATCTGTCCGTAATTTAACGTAGATGTAGTGTGTGTATTGAAAAGTATTATATACTGCATTAAATCTATGTAGCGTATTTTAACGTACGTACGTAATGTAACATGTAATTTATGTATATCATATAATGCATGTATATAAATGGGTAATATAACGTATATATTGTGATGTATTGCATGGAATGTATTTAATGTAACGCATGTATTGTATGTATTGTAATTTAACGAACTTTAATATATTTATTGTAATATAACATATGTATGTATTGTTATGTATATATGTGCGGGAAAGAAAGATAAAAAAAGCACTAAAGATAAAACCTAAATAAAGTTTCGAGTTTTGAAGTAAACTAGTCACGTGATATAAAAATCGAGCATTCAACCAATTGCTTGAGTAAATTAAAAAAAGCAACTTTCAGTTTCTATTTCTTGAAAAAAAAAAAGCTACTAGAATTTTCTACAGTTAATTGAACAATGTCAGTTCGTCGGATTTACGTGACCAGACTGGCTGTACCAAGCCAGAGAAAAGATATTATTACAGGAGATATATAAACGCCCACCCTAGCGAGGTGTTTGACAGTCTTTCAGACGAGTATGTAAAATCGGCGTTTTATATAGGGGGACTCGGAGGCCGTCTCTCTCTCTCTCTCTCTCTCTCTCTCTCTCTCTCTCTCTCTCTCTCTCTCTCTCATACACACGTCAAGAGCAATGGATAAAATCATATTTTTTTACACAGCTATAAAATATATGTTTCTTATATCAAAATTCAAATTGTGATTTTGTATCAGAATAATCTAGTTAAATTTAATAAGACAGAGCAAAGAGAGGATCGATTTATTTACTAAGCTTTTAGCAAAACAAAAATCCTATCAATATGTATTGCGTACTGCGTGAGTATCTCTTCGAATATTGCTGACGTTGTC
>JBBBDQ010001675.1:522500-635429 GCA_037127315.1 Ascarosepion bandense
TATTTTTTTAAAATACCCTGAGATTCATGCATAAATCATTTGTCAGGTTCATGTGTGTCTTTGAAAATTCAGATGTAAATCCAAAAAATATATGTGAAAAAACAGGATGAATAAATCTTTATTCATATTTATCTAATGTATTCAGAATGCTTTTACTGGGAAAGGCTTAGGAAATTACTTTCGCTATGAAAATACACTTGAAATGATTCTTATTATAAGAACACACTGCAAATGATTTTACAATGAAAATCCATTGGCCCTGATTTTTATCATGAAAACACAATGGATATGACTTTATCTATAAATGTGCATCAGTAATGATTATTACATTGAAAATGCATTAGAAATAATTTTCACTATAAAAAAAGGCATTGACATGATTCATGCTGTAAAAATACATTGGAAATGATTATTTTGGTTCATGTACAATGGAAATGATTTTTATTTTGAAAAGTTTTTACTGTCAAAATGCATTGGTTAATGATTTATACTATTAAAATGTATTGAAAAGATCTTTACTATTAAAATGCATTGGCCAATGATTTTTTATAGTGATTTTTACTATAAAATTGAATACAAAATAACTTTCTCAATGAAAATGCATTAGCAATGATTTTTACAATGAAAATGCATTAGAATTGTTGCATGCTGTAAATATATGATTATTTCCATGAAAGTGCATGAAAAATTATATTATTATGAAAATGTATTTGAAGTGATTTTTAATATTAAAATGAACTGAAAATGATTTTTTACTGTGAAAATGCATTGCAAATTATATTTATCAGGAATATACATCAGCAATGAGTGTTATTAAGAAAATGCATTGTAAATAATTTTTACTTTGAAAATGTTTCAGAAATAATTGTTTTACAATGAAAATGCATTGCTAATTATTTTTCATGATAAAATGCATTAGAAATGATCTTTGCTTTGAAAATGCATTGAGAAGGTTTTTACTATGAAAATTAGTCAGTAATTTTTATTATGAAAATAAATTGTCAAAGTTTTTTTACTCTGAAAATCAGTTCGAAGTGATGTTTACTAGGAAAATTTATTAAAATTGATTTTTTCTATGAAAAATTGATTGAAAATAAAGTTTAGTATGAAAATGCATCTGAAATGATTTTTATTATGAAAATGCATTGGAAATGATTTTTACTGTGAAAATGCATTGGAAAAGATTTTTACTATGAAAATGCATTCAAAATGATTTTTAAAAATGCATTGGAAATTATTTTTATTATGAAAATGCATTTAAAATTATTTTTACTATGAAAATACATTGAAAATGATTTTTACTATGAAAATTCATTGGAAATGATTTTTACTATAAAAATAGATTATAAAATGATTTTTACTATGAAAATGCACTGGAAATGATTTTTACTATAAAAATAGATTTTAAAATGATTTTTACTATGAAAATGCACTGGAAATGATTTTTACTATAAAAATAGATTTTAAAATGATTTTTACTATGAAAATGCACTGGAAAGAATTTCATTGGAAATAATTTTCACTATGAAAACGTATTCACATTGATTTTTACTACAAAAATTAACAGGAAATGTTTGTTCCTAAAAAAATGCTTTGATCAATGATTTTTACTATAAAAATATACTTAAAATAATTTTCATCATGAAAATGAATTAGAAATGTTCATGTCAAACATGGATCTCTGGACAAGAAATGTATATTTTGAATGGATTATGCTACTATGATCACTTAACTATAAAAATTGATACATGCAGAAGACAGAGTGTTCCAGTATTTTGTTTTCTGATGTATCCGGGCATTTAGTATATTCAGTATCTCCATTGGATATGATGTTTGATAATAAAATGCATTGGAAATGATTTTTACTATGAAAATGCATTGGAAATGATTTTTATTATGAAAATGCATTGGAAATGATTTTTACTATGAAAATGCATTAGAAATGATTTTTACATTGAAAATGGATTTGTCATGTTTATGATCAAAATGCATTGGAAATAATTTTTCTATTAAAAGTCATTGGAAATGATTTCTACTTGGAAAATGCATTGGCCAATGATGTTTACTTTTGTTATGTAGGAAGAAATGTTCATATTGAACATGTATCTTCAAACAACAAATGTATCTTTTGAATGAATTATTCTACTGCAATCACATAACAATAAAAATAAATACATAAAGCATTCAGACAGAAGAGAGAGAGAGTGTGTTCCAGTATTCTGTTTTCCCATGTATTCTGGGTATTCTGTATATTCAGTATTTCCAGTATTCTACAGCATACTGGGCGCATTAATGTGTATTATTCATAGGATTCATTACTATGTTGACTTTATGCAAAAATACCAAATCATTATAATTTGCAAATAGCAAGTTACCAAAAGTTTCATTCAGATTAATATTACAAAAAGAATTACTTTATAGAATTAGCAATAAAAATTACCTTCATGCTAACATTAAAACAACTATGAAATTGGAAACGATTTTAATTATGAGAATGTATTGGAAGTTAATTTTACTATGAAAATCTATTGGATATGATTTTTAATATGAAAATGCATTGACCGTTGATTTTCATATAAAAATTCATTGGACAAGATTTTTACTATGAAAATTGATTAGCCAATGGTTTTACTATTAAAATTCATTAGCCAATGATTTTACTGTGAAAAAGCATTGGAAAAGTTATTTCTTAGAAAAATGCATTGGAAATTATTTTATTGTGAAAAACAATGGCCAATGATTGTTACTATGAAAATGCATTGGCTAATAATTTTACTTTAAAATGCACTGGAAATGATTTTTGCAATACAAATCCATTGGAAATGAATTTTATTATGAAAATGCATTAGCCAATGTTTATAATAAAAATGTATTGGAAATGATTTTGACAATGAAAATCCATTCAAAATGATTTTTACTATTAAAATGCTTTTGAAATGATTTCTTCTCATAGAAATGCATTGGAAATGATTTTCACTCTCAAAATTATTTGAATGATTCTTAATATCAAAATGCACTGAAAATGATTTTATGATGAAAACACATCTGCCCATGATTTTTTTCATCAATATGCATAGGAAATAATTTTTATTACGAAAATGCATAGAAAATAACTTTTGTTATGAAAATGCATTGGAAATGATTTTACAATGAAAAGGCATTTGCCAATTATTTTTACTATCAAAATGCGTGAGAAGTCATTACATTCTGAAAATGCATTATCCAATAATTTCCATTATGAAAATGCATTGGAAATGATTTTTATTACGAAAATGCATTGGAAATGATTTTTACTATTAAAATGCATTGAAAATTATTTTTACTATGAAAATGCATTGGAAATGATTCTTACTATAAAAATAGATTATAAAATGATTTTTACTATGAAAATGCATTGGAAAGAATTTCATTGGAAATAATTTTCACTATGAAAATACATTGGAAATGATTTTTATTATGAAAATGCATTGGAAATGATTTTTACGATGAAAATACATTGGAAATGATTTTTATTATGAAAATGCATTGGAAATGATTTTTATTATGAAAATGCATTATAAATAATTTTTAACTACAAAAATATACTGGAAATTATGTTTTCTATAAAAATGCATATTGAATGATTTTTACTTTGAAAATGTATTACACTAACTTTTCAACTTGCGCGTGACTATACATGTGTACTAAAATAGGGGGGCTCTGAATGTTTTTTTTAACTTTTAAATTTTTTTATATAATCAAAATATTTTTATTTTGATTCTTTTTCTCTTTGTATCCCTCCTGTTTGTTATTTGATACCTCACAATGCGATTATAGAAGTTCTGTCAATCGATCGTGGAATATTGCTCATATCACAATATATATCAGAAAATGAATGACATAAACACTGAACATCCAGGTGGCTGGGATTATCATTATTTTATATCAGTGGATTACCCTGGCCTACTTTAATGCTTTTGTTTAGTATATGTATTAGCTTTGAGCTTCAAATATAGTTTTTATTACATAATTTCACAGTAATATATATATATATATATATATATATATATATATAAACTTATTTATAAATGGAACTTTGTGTGTGTGTGTGTGTGTGTGTGTGTGTCTGTGTGTATGTGTGTATGTGTGTCCGTTATCTATAGACTCCGAAACCGCTGAACTGATTTTCTTGAAAATTTACACAGTTGTACTATAAGCGTCTGCAAGTGTTCTTAGCTACGTTTTGTGTTGAGGTACCCCCGATAAATATTGAAAATCGATAATCGAAAAAATCAGGTTATAGAAGGAGTGGTACGATTTTAATCAAATTTGATACACTCATAGACAAAGACATAAGAAATGATATTCAGAAGTTTCAAGGTTGCATTTCTTACAATAGTTCAGAAAATCAATAATATATATATATATATATATATATATATATATATATATATATATATAAATGGCAAGATGTTTGTGTGTGTGTCTGTTTATCTGCCTGTATGTCTGTATTTTTTCAGCCCTTTATTTTAGTTTTTGCTTCGGGTTTGGCTCTAAGTAGGTATAATTGTAGTTACTCAGAGGACTTATTTAGCCTTCAAAATTCAGTTTATGATGAAAAAACCTTATTTGATATCGATACCAGGAAATCAAAATTTGATTTACATCCATTCATTTTTCTTTCAGTTTATGGTTTCGCTTTAACTGGAAACAACTATTACTTTTAAGTGAAGAGGCTCAACCCTTGTTCCTTGTTTAGGATGTGGTTTCCGGCTTTCTCGTTTCCAATCTTTTCACTCTTTTTTTTTCTCAATTGAAGTAGATAGACTAAACTATCGCCCAGTTCACACTCCACCCACGTCTATTGAACAGGTGAAGAGGCTCATCCCTTGTTCCTTGTTCAGGATGTGGCTTCTGGCTTTCTCTTTTCCAATCTTTTCATTCCTACATAGCCCCCTGCACTTCAGTGGCGTTACCACCTTGCTCGGGGTGATATGATTTAAAAAAAAAAAAAAGTCTTTCATGCCAACGTCCAAAGAGTCTGAGCTCCTGCACCATGGATTAGTTTTAAAGCTTTCATTACACCTGAGCAATGCCAGGCTATACTGCTAGTATATATATATATATATATATATATATATATATATATTTGTTTTCTAATTAAAATGAAAATCTTAATTAA
The DNA here is from genome assembly GCA_037127315.1 of Ascarosepion bandense. Classification (NCBI taxonomy): domain Eukaryota; kingdom Metazoa; phylum Mollusca; class Cephalopoda; order Sepiida; family Sepiidae; genus Ascarosepion; species Ascarosepion bandense. The sequence continues at coordinate 527,662 of JBBBDQ010001675.1, forward strand.
AAACAATGAACCACTAGGTGATAGCTGTCGAAAAATGGACTCAGAGAGCGTGAGATGGACTGGAACAGCCGACAGAAATACGTATCCAAGAGAGTGTTTGGTTGATTTTGAAAGCCCCAAGTAAAAGTCGGCTTTGTGTCACATTCCGCATTTATGGGGAGGCTCGGGTAAATACTGGGTGTTTGGTCGGTGTCTGTTTACATTTGATTTGATAGCCAGAAACAACATGGTTATGGTCGATTTAGCAAACAGGCTACGAGTTGCGTCTGTTTACGACCGTTTATATTAGAAATAACTTTTATAGAAATAAAAACTATTATATGGTAATTTTATAAGTTTAGCTTTGATGTGGCACAAGGCCAAAAGTAAGGGACACCCAGTGAGGATCAAACTCACTACTCAGTTTTAACAATTCTAGCGAGACAAGCTTGCTAACCATTACACCACCTCATGGTGCCTAATTGAAAAAACAACAAACTATTATGTATTATGTAGGTACCACCACTGTCTAGCTAAAAAATTAGCATAGCATGGTGAAAAAAATGCTTCAAACATAATAATATCAAAGTTTTATCATCAAAGTTTTCATGTTATTATTAAGAAGAAAGACCAAATGATTTTTTATTACTAAATTATATTTTGATTCTTTTTAGAACATTTGAAATTTTGGTTAAAAATCTTCTTTATTTCCAGGTCAGCAATAGGATGAAAGACTTGTATGAGTCATGAGATAAATAGCTAAAAAGATGTGTTGGCAACAACTAGGAAAAAAGTAAGCTGAGATGGTGTGCCACTTCTCCAAGACACTCAAAGATAAACTGAGATTCTTACATGTCGTCTTGTCAGTTCGATTGTATCCATACGTGTCAGGGACTCTAACAGAAATACTCCAGTTTATCAACATAAATTAAATAAATGGTTCAGTTCAGAATCATGAATGGCTGAAAGTAGTGGGAACAAAGGTCGAATCATTGTGATAACAACAACAAAGATGAGGACAATCGTAAGTCAGTTAAGTGCAATACGTGACACATGCTCGGGCGATCAGTTCTGGGCAGAAGATTTTCCCGCAGTAGATTGTCATTACTTTCTGTGGTAAACTGGTTACAAACCAAGGCTATAGAACCCAATCTGTCCTGCTATTTAACACATAGCTGGAGGGGAACAGCTATTATATTATTACATTAATAATTAGTGGGGGATCAGTTTATGACTACATGATAACACAAAATCGATCCCCCCCACTCTATGCCCAGTAGAAGCTTTACTTATGTTTCCAACTATTATATTCAGTCAGTCATTTAAGTACCATACTTGATCCACGCTTGGCCAATCATGTCTCAAAAGAGACATGACTGACTGGGCAGAAGATTTTCCTGCAATAGATTGTCATTACTTTCTGCAGTAAACAGGTTACAAATCAAGGCTATAGAACCCAATCTGTCCTGCTATTCAACCCACAGCTGAAGGGGAACAGACAGATTATATTATTATATTAATAAGTAGTAATTAGTGAGGGATCAGTTTATGACTACATGACAATACAAAATCTATCCTCCACTTTATGCCCAGTAGAAGCTTTACTTATGTTTCCAACTATTATATTCAGTCAGTCATTTAAGTGGCATACATGATACACGCTTGGCCGATCATGTCTCGAAAAAGACATGACTACCTGGGCAGAAGATTTTCCCGCAGTAGGTTGCAATTATATTCTGCGGTAGGCTGGTTGCTGACCAAGGTTACAGAAAACAATTTGTCCTGCTCTTTGACCCATAGCTGGAGGGAGAAGCAACGAATTAATACCGTTTGTAACTTCTACTGCAACAGTTTCTTTCCTCGCACTTCCCGACTGTGGAATTCTCTTCCACACGATTGCTTCCCCCGACGGCTACAATCTCCAGGAGTTTAAATGTAAGGTCAATAGACACCTCCTAACACACTAACCTGCTCCCATTCTATCAAACACTCTTCCCATCTGCCCAACCCTCATCCTCGCTATCCTTACTCATCTGTCACCTTCCTCCTGACATTCCCTATGTCTAACCACTCTTTCTCTTTACCTTCCCCTATGTAGCCCCATGCGCAATAGTGGCAGTGGAATGCCTTGCTTGGGGTGAGATGATTAAAAAAAAAAGTTACAAAGTTTTTTTTGCGCGTAAGTGAATGCAAGGAATTCAGTTAGAATTCGAACTCGGCTCTCGTTTTGAATCGATATCCACTGCACCACAACGCACATCCGAGGGCAATAGTTCTAATGTAAACAGTGTAAATGATTACAATACCTCATCCCAGATGTTCAGATAGAAAGTTCAGTGGAATTTTTCAAGTTCTTATGAAGAGTTTTATTCACTGATTAATTAAAATTGGAACACTGCACAAAAAAAAAAAGAAAAAAAAAAGAACAATAAAAAAACTCTCCGATCAAAATCAAGCTATTAACTCCATATCAAGCCAGAGAATTAATGGTCCAACTTTGTAAAGCATGTATTATTAATATATTCACGTTGTATTAACAATGTTTACGCTATTAGAGATTCTAGCTGTGTTTGTTTTGAGATAAATAAACAATGGGAATATAGACTTGATCAACAATGAATATAGGTCAGTCGGTAGGCTCAAAAGTTATTGATCATGCGGGCAATAAATTTATTGATTCAAGGCAGTGCTGCCTTTTTGTATTGACTGTCCTGTCCCAAATTCAGAAATTATGCGCAGAGAGTTCGATTTCAGGCGTAAAAAAGTTATGAATTAATCTCTTCCACATCTTTCACCTATTTTCTAGTTATGGTAGGATTCCGTTCTAGTGAAGGGTAATTGTATATCGTTGCAGGTTAACGTAATTTGGCCTTGTGGTAGATAGCCCACCATAATTCATAAAATGATTATAAATAAAGAAAGGCAATTTGGGTATAAAATAACATTTATATATATATACATATCAATTAATGTTTTATGATTAAAGCAATATTTGAAATAAAGGTCCAACGGAGGTTAGAATGTTCATGGAAAATAATGAACTGAAAGAGATAAAAGGCTTAGGAATGTGGGGAGCGGAAGCATGTGAGGAATGTCTTTGAAGTAGTCGGTCCTAAGGTCAGTAAATACTTTTGAGACAGTGGAGAAGGAAAGAGGAAAGCATAGTAGCCGCTCAACTTAAGTCAAGGGGAGACGCTGGTTACTCTCCCCTGTCTGTCTGTCTGTCTGTCTGCTGGGGTCTTGTCTGTATCCGCTTTTTATATCTGCTTTTTGGATCAAAACAGCTCGTTTTGGGATTTCATACTTGTATTTGATTCCCATTGGCTGGTAAATAAAATTCGCGTAGGATCGCGAAATGGAAATTTGATATTTGATTAATTTTTATTTTTCAACCAGAACATCTGCGCAGACACGAATGCACAATGACAATTTTTTGGTCACTTGCCTTCTGGTCGGTATAGAGCAAACATCCGGTCCCTCGCCTTTGCTCGGTTGGTATCACCACAATATCTTACTCAACAAGAGATCTCTACTTGATCCGATCATTAGCTAGCGCCTGGGTTTGGGTAAAACCATTGCTGGTCCATTCGTCCACATTGTCCGATAATCTATTTCTTTGGTGTCTCCCTTCTAGTTCTTCCTTGTGTCGTTTCTTGTAAGATTGTCTTGGAGAACCTCGCTTCTTTTGTGTACATGGCTATACCACCTCATCTTCCTCTTCTTTATGGTGGTCAACACTTCTTTACAGCCATTAATCTTATGACTCACACTTCTTCATACCTCTTCAGTCGTCACCCAGTCTGCGTAGGAAATACGAAGAAGACGTTGGAAGTATCCTATCTCCTAAGCCTGGATCCACCTTAGAAGTTTTGCTTTTAGAGTCTATGACTCACATGAATACAAAAGAACCAATAAGGTGAAGATATGCAAGGATGAGCTTTTTGTCTTTCTAGATTAATGTTGCGTTGTGGTGCTATAGGAGGTATCTCTTATCTTCTTTATTCTTTTTCTAGTTGTAGTAGGATTCCGTTATAGTGAAGGGTAACTGTACACCGTTGCAGGTTAACGGAATTTGGCCTTGTAGAAGATAACCCACTATAATTCATAAAATGATTATAAATCAAGAAAGGCAATTTGAGTATAAAATAACATTTATATATACGCATTTCAATTAATGTTTTACAATTAAAGCAATACTTGAAATAAAGGTCCAACGCAGGTTAGAAAGTTCATGGAAAATATAATTCTGAAAGAGGTAAAAGTAATGTGGAGAAATGTTCATTTTGAAGTTGCCACTTCTAAGTAAGTTGGTTTGTGTGGAATATCTTTGAAGAGGTCACTCCTGAGGTCAGTAAGTACTTTTGAGACAGGTCAGCATAGTAGCCGCTCGACTTAAGTCAAGGGGAGGCACTGGTTACTCTAGCCTTGTTGCGAAGTTGAGACTCTTGTTCAGCACTGACTCTTCAGAGGTACTCAGCTGATATTGAACAATGTTGATAAGTGCCTTCACAAGTGATGGATCTTATGTGTCACCTTCTAATCTTTTAATCTATTGAATTTCTCTACTTGGCGGATCTTGACTGCATAGAATTTTTGTCTGAAGGATTTTTCCAGCTCATGGTGGATCCTTTTTAGTCTTCTCCATCAGTGATTCTGTTGAGGAAGTCCTCAAGCCTCTGGGAGATATAAGACTGTAATTTTTGTTTCATCCAACGGTTGTACTGGATTCGTTCTCGGACAAGAGCATGTCCCACTTTTTCTGCGACCAGACGGGCTCTGCTTGAATCGACGGTAAGTCTCGAAGCGAAGTCTGCTGGAATGAGTCCTAAACCCCTGCATCGATGTAGGAATGTTAGATGGTACCATCTTCTGGTGGGACTTTTCTATCTGGCTCCATATTTTTGGTATATCGGATCCATAACCGATCCTTTAATATTTGTCTATACTGTTGAGATGAGGTAGTATTATATTCCGTCAGTTAAAGTGCCATACGTGATACACGCTTGGGCGATCATGTCTCGAAAGAGACATGACTGACTGGGCAGGAGATTATCCCGCAGTAGGTTGCCATTGCTTTCTGCGGTAGACTGGTTGCCGACCAAGGCTATAGAACCCAATCTGTCCTGTTATTTAACCCATAACTGGAAGGAAGAGACGGATTAATACCTTTCCCAAGGGTATTTGCGCGTAAGTGAATACAATGGATTCAACTGGAATTCGAACTCGGCTCCCCGGTTTCTCGTTCCGAGCCGATATCCACTGTACTACAACGCACATATTATTTGCATTGTTCGGATTGTTGTCCTCATCTTCTTGCCATATCCACGACATTTTTGGGCGTTGTACGCACAGGCCTTCTTCGGGTACTTGCTATTTTGAACCGAATACTTTAGTTCGATCACTGGGGTATATCATTCTCGTCCCATATGCCATGACTCTTCCGGATGTATCCCTTTAACTCAACTTTCTATGTTATTTGTTCACCACTGTTGTAGTCAGATATTCAGTTAGGTTTTCCGTCTTCTTTGGACCATGTCAAGAATCTCTTCAGTCATTCACTCGCTTTTTCTTCTGCAGCTGATTTTCTCGGGGGGGGGGGGGGCATGTTGTTTGCTGACGTCACTGGCGTTTCTTTAAGTTCGTCCCATTTCGAATTTCCATTTCCCATTTGTTCTTCGTATTTGTTTCTCATACTGTCAGTGTATTTTTTTTTTTTTTTGCAGTTCGAGGTCATTCAGGGGCATGTTATATTACAGTCTGGGTGCTGCTCAAGGCTTTTTAAATCTCCGAAGTTTCCCCCTTAGTTTTCAGATAACTAGAAGGTGGTCACTTCAAAAGTCTGCACTTGGATAGGTTTTGCATTGAACCACTGCGTTTCTGAATTTTTTGTTTATGGTTACATAATCGATTTGATTTTTCGTATCGCCACCTAGGCTTTTCCATATCCATAAACGTCTTGGGAGTTCTTGAAACCAGGTGTTGGTTATCACCTGGTCATTCGCCTTATACCACTGGATCCATCTTTCATCCCGGTCGTTGTGGATTTTTTTAAAAATCATATCACCCCAAGCAAGGCTGTAACGCCACTGATGCGCAGGGGGCTATTTAAGAGTAAAAAGTTTGGAAAAGAGAAAACCAGAAACCACATCCTAAACAGGGAACAAGGGATGAGCCTCTTCACCTGTTCAATAGACGTGGGTGGAGTGTGAACCGGGCGATAGTTTAGTCTATCTACTCCAATTGAGAAAAAAAAAAGAAAAGAGTAAGAAGACTGGAAAAAACAAAGCCGGAAACCACATCCTAAACAGGGAACAAGGGATGAGCCTCTTCACCTGTTCAATAGACGTGGGTGGAGTGTGAACCGGGCAATAGTTTAGTCTATCTACTCCAACTGAGAAAAAAAAAAAGAAAGAAAAGGGTAAGAAGATTGGAAAAAAGAAAGCCGGAAACCACATCCTAAAACAGGGAACAAGGGATGAGCCTCTTTACCTGTTCAATAGACGTGGATGGAGTGTTAACCGGGCAATAGTTTAGTCTATCTAATCCAAAGTTGCCAGTTGTCTCCCTATCCCACTTTTTATTTACTTCGGCATTCAAGTCTCCCATGATGATTCTAGTTTCCTAGCTTTTGCATTGAGCCTTGGCATTGTCAAGAGTGGAGTTCGAAAGATTCTATTTCTTCTTCCGTGCTTAGCGTTGTTGGTGCCTAGGCTACTATAATTTGCTGTGTTGAAGGGTCTCCATTTTAGTTTGACCAAGAGAACTCTTTCAGAGAACTGGAAGTATACAAAAAGGTGTTTCTTTATTTTTTCTTACTAGTATTAAGCCGACTCCCTTTTCTTTATTTTTACTTCCTGCATATATGATCCTGTGGTTGTCGCTGCTGAAGTCTCAATTGTTTGGCTATCTTTTCGTTTTGCCCATATTCAATCTTTTGTCTTGTTTACTATTATCCTTTCAGATATTTTTTCAATAGTTTCTAACTAAAATAGATTAATGTTTAATGTAAAATTTAATATTGACTTTTTAATGTAAAAGTTTGCATAGCCTTGTATTTCCACCTCCCTCCTTGTTGCTCTCTCTCTCTCTTTCTTTTTGGGTCCTTCTGGATATATATATATATATATATATATATATAAAGGAAAACTCAACACGTCATTTAAATTGGTTATAAATTATAATTCATTTCAATGAGCTTAATTAGTTCATCTCATCAGACCACACAATATTCTTTCCTTTGGTACAAAAAATTTTGCCGGAATAAGCATTTCCTTTAACTGAAAAGAAAGATAAAAAAATAAAAAGGAAATGCTTATTCCGGCAAAATATTTTTTTTTTGGTCTGATGAAATGAGCAAATTAAGCTCATTGAAATGAATTATAATTTATAACCAATTTAAATGACGTGTTGAGTTTTCCTTTATAAATATCATATTGCTCTGGATAACATCCATTGAGCTCTATACAGATATAACACTTAATATTTTATATTAAGTTGATCTTGTTGGATTATCCTCGCCGTTTACGGACTGGGCATCTATACCTATATATATATAGTCATCTGCAGACAGATCTGTTTCACTGTATCACAGCTCATCAGTACGGTTAGACTCCGATTGCTTTTAACCCAGGATTGAAACCTGACCGAATTGGCGTCAGTCGGCGATTCTACCTCTGGGCTCTGGGCGCTCGGTAGAAGAAGGCAGACTTTTTAGCGTGTGTATTATCATTATACACGCCCAATAGCCAGAGTGCTCTAATTCATTACTTAGAGCACTCTGGCTGTATATATATATATATATATATATATATATATATATATATATATATATATAGAGAGAGAGAGAGAGAGAGAGAGAGATCTTTTTTTTTAATTCAAGATTTGTTGCTGTGAGTTTATCAAAAAATGGATGAGGTATTGTCTTTTAAATATTTATGAAAAAATCAAGGAAGATTTTAAGCTTTTTTTCTGTCTACTGGTAACGAAATACTAATCTTTGGTTTTACTTTTGCAGACGGTGTTCTGAAAATTTCGTTTCACCCATCTTCAATTTTTTGTCTTGTTTAATACTTCCCTCAGTATGTTTACTTGATTAATAATATTTAACATCTCCGCGAACACACGCCCACACACACCTGGGCACTTTATTATATTTTCTCTGGTTGCGTGTTTAAACCTCTGTTTCTTCTTATCCTGTTGGTTGGTGTAGTTTATGATCGTGAATCTGACTCTGTTCGTTTGCTGCGTGCGATCGTGTGTGTGTGTGTGTGTGTGTGTGTGTGTGTGTGTGTGTGTGTGTGTGTGTGTGTGTGTGTCCTTCAGTGAAGGTCTGTCTGTCGGAAAGTCGATGCTTGCAGAGTTCGGAGAATAAGCTGTCAGAAGATTAGAACAGATTAAGGCTATTAAACGCCGATTATGTCCGAGTGTCATTTACAGCAGAGGTGAATGTAGAGAGCGTTTTAAATTTAGCGGCGTCTGAGTGGCGCCAGAAGAGGAGGCGGTCCGAATTGAAGGAGGTTGACTAGCAAAAGAGGAAGATCTAGTAGGGAAAACAGGAACAACTGTGCAAGGAGAAAGAAAGAAAGCAAGAAAGAAAGGATAAGAATATTCTAGAAAGAAAGAAAGAATATTGTAGAAAGAAAGGGCGAAAATATTCTAGAAAAAGAAAGAAAGAAAGAAAGAAAGAAAGGCATCAACCACGGTTTCCAGACGACTTCAGAATCTCATGCCTCTCTTTTGGATAGTCTCCTTGTTGTTGAATGTTGTCATAATCCTTGTCTTCAGTTTATCATTGTTGTTAAAATGAATTTTGTTGGTCTCTCACTCAGCTGCACACCACACAGTAATCAAAGGGGTTGAAGTCTGTGGAGTTGGCCGGATGTTAACGGTGTAGGTGGTCAGATGTAAAGGGTGATATGGTCGCAGAAATTGTATGACAGCCATAATTGGGTTCTCCTGCTTGTGTGTTCCATAATGCAGAGTCCTGTCGCCAGACATAATGTCTTCCAGCAACGACTCTCTTGGCTCAGAGCAGCTCAACCTCCTAAAAACACTTGACGTAGGCTTTCGTCTTCCGTCTTTAGATCCTCACTAACAAATTTAGGAGTTCTTTTTTTATTAAAAAAAAACCCCATCAGAGTAAGTTTTATGAGCTGCTGTACCTTCGTAATCGCAATTAGACTCATCTAACTCTTTCCGAATCTTCTGTATTATCTTCAGCTTCATACCCAAACATTCTGATACATTCATATCGGAGCTTCCGGTGCGAATGCCAACCAGTACAGTATGCCGCTTCCAAATTTTGGGGGAGTTAATTGCGTGACCTTCTTCTCACAAACGGTACCCAACTGACTCTACTATACCAGGCAGCTGACAAAATAAAAGCAAACAACGCACATGCACAAAATTAAAAATATAAAATGGCGGCAATTTACACAAGGCACTATCTATCTATCTATCTATCTATCTATCTATCTATCTATCTATCTATCTATCTATCTATCGCAGTCTGTTCATATCTATCTATCTATCTATCTATCTATCTATCTATTTTTATAACAATTTGACCTCAAACAAGGCAATAAAGCCGCAAAGATGCAAGGGTTTGAGAGAATATGAGAAAAAGAAATACATTATTTAAAATAGAGAACAATAAAAGAAGAGGAATTAAAAAGACAGAAGATAATAATTGATACTACCTTTTTGAAGATCAAACTTGGCTGAAAAGCCAGAAGCCGAAAGTGAATCCCAGAAACGAAAACTGCTATAGAAGAAACTGTTAGTGTAGTACTTACGGTTGCATCTACTTTTAACTCTAAGATAATGACACCTTGCCACCAATCTGGTAGTAACACTTAAATTTATAAAGTCTAGGTACCAAAAATGAAAGCTCATCAGAACAATTACCATGAAAATATTTCGACTGTTTCATTCGAGAGTATATGTGCATTGACAAATATGAGAAAAAGAAACATTATTAAGGAGAGGGAACAATAAAAGATCAAGAATTAAGAAGGCAGGCGATAGCGATTGACATTGCTTTTAAATTTTTGAAGGTAAAAGTTAACTAGAAAGCAAAACCTCTGTAGAGCTTTCCACAAACAAAAAATGCTAGAGAAGAAACGTTTAGCATAGAACTTACGTTTACATCTGCTTTCAACTGTAAGATGAGACCTTGCAGCCAATCTAGTAGTAACACTTAAATTTATAAAGTCTACGTACCAAAAATGAAAGCTCATCAGAACAACTTCCAAGTATTTGCCGCCTTCCCACTGAGGCAGGTGTGACACAAGGTTAATTCATATGGAAACTCTGAGCCCTTAAGATCAGCCAAAAATATCACGTAGACGTAGTTTAAGGCTGGGTCTGACACTTGTTTTATTAACCCAAGCAAGACTTTACCTTCGGCTGAGCCCCGCTGGGTCCCTCTCTGCTCTGATGCAGAGAGGTGATCAAGAGGACTTCCTCCGGACTGATCGCCCAGTCGGGACGCAAGCCACTGTTTTATTCGAGAGTATATGTGCATTGACAAATATGAAGAAAAGAAAACATTATTAAGGAGAGATAATAAAAGAACAGGAATTATGAAGACAAAAGTTAACGAATGACGTGCTTAAATTTTTAACGATGAACGTTAACTGGAAAGCAAAAAAGCCAGAAGAGATTTCCACATGTTAGATGTGCTACAGAAGAAACCTTACGGTTACATATACTTCCAATTGTCTACGGCTATATCGTGTTGAATACACCGGTTCCCGTCCGATCACCGAAGTTAAGCAACATCGAACCTGGTCAGTACTTAAATGGGTGACCATTTAGGAATACCAGGTGCTGTAAACGTAAGGACCAAGAATGGTCCAGCGGTCCCCCAGGTTTGGGGGTTGGGTGTTGTGCTGGGATAACAACCCTGCCCCATAAAAAACAGTTTGTTACAGCAACAAAAAGTTGCTGCCATATGCACCATTTGGGTGTGATGGATAAATGATGATGATATTTCCAATTGTAAGTTGATGAGACCTAGCTGTCAATCTAGTACTGCGCTTAAATTCATAATGTCTAGACACCAAATAGGAAATCTTATCAGAACAATTGCCATGAAAATATTTCTGGAAAGACAAAGAGAAGTTTTTTTACGCTACTAGGAAAAATGACTAAAGTGAAGATTCTAGGTTTGGATTGATGATATTGCAAATATTACTCAAAAAGAAGCCCCGTTAATTTTATTTAGTACTGAGATGTTTTGATGACAGTGTTAGACGTTGTGTCGGTGCGTTGCAGATTCTTTCAAAATGAGGGATGAAAAGCAGAAGGACAGCGTACTCTCAAAAAATTCTTTGTTCTGTTATGTTCCAGGTATTTGAAGGTATGGATTCTTGAATTAATACCTTGATTTTCTGCATATACATTTCGTGAAAATTATTTATGCACATCTCTGGTTTGCACGGACGTAGTCTTCTTTTGGCTGGTTAATGTGTTGATTGAATCTCCGGCGGCTGACTAGAACTCACACGCACTGTGGGCAAACTGTGGACTAACCACTATGCATGTGTTCACTGTTCTTTTTATATTTACTTAACGCGTACTCGTTTCTCATTAGATTTTGGCGGCCTTCTCTCTTCCAACCTTTTCACTCTTTTCTTTTTCCTTTTTTTTCCAATTGGAGTAGATAGACTAAACTATCGCCCGGTTCACACTCCACTCTCTTCTATTGAACAGGTGAAGTGGCTCATCTCTTGTTTCCTGTTTAGGATGTGGTTTCCGGCTTTCTCTTTCCCAATTTTTTCACTCTTACGTAGCCCTCTGCACATCAGTGTCGTTACCGCCTTGCTCGGGGTGATATGATTAAAAAAATGTGTTATCCATTGGTTGACTTCGCATTGGTTGACTTCATTTGACCACATAATTCATGTCCGGGTTTTATATAGGTTTCCAGAAATATGGAAATACAAAGAGGGAAAGTATGTATGTGCTAGGGGGATAAAGAGAGAGAGAGAGTTTTTATGACACTCTTAGTAAAGAGGAAAGGGTATATATTTAAATTTTAACTACTACCTATCTACTCGCCACATATGTTTTTTGTAAGATATCATTTTGTTAGTTGGTTGGTTGTTTTGTTTTATGGCATATCAACCTCTACGGGTCATTTATTGTCAACTAAATTTTATTTATTTATTGCTGGTAATAGCTTTTTTTCAACAATTTATTGTTGTTTTTATGTCTAGTAGTACTTTTTTCTTTTTTCGAGTATTCATTGGGATTTGTTTTTAAGAGCAGGGTCCCCAAGCCCTACCCTGGTATTTAACCCATAACTGGAGGGAAGGGATGGATTAATACCTTTCCCAAGGGTACCAGTGCTTAAGTGAATGCAGGGTATTCGACTAGAATTCGAACTCGGCTCACTGATTTCTTTTTCCGAGCCGATATCCACTGCAACACAACGAACATCAGTCACTAAACGCTTACAGCACCTGGTATTCCCAAGCGGTCACCCATCTAAGTACTGACCAGGCTCAACGTTGCTTAACTTCGGTGATCGAGCGAGAACCAGTGTATTCAACGTGATATGGCCGTAAGCCAAATCATTTTGTAGATCAGGGTTTGGGTTTATTTCGATTAATGGCATATCAACTTCAGTGAGCCAATGTGTTATTTAATACCGACAAGATTTTTACAATAGATTCGTTTGAACAGAATATGTATTCCTTATAAGAAATCTGTTTGTAGATCAGGGTTTGGGTTTATTTTGTGTTATGTCATATCAGCTTCAGTGTGCCAATGTGTTATTTAATACCGACAAGATTTTTACAATAGATTCGTTTGAACAGAATATGTATTCCTTATAAGAAATCTGTTTGTAGATCAGGGTTTGGGTTTATTTTGTTATGTCATATCAACTTCAGTGTGCCAATGTGTTATTTAATACCGACAAGATTTTTACAATAGATTCGTTTGAAAAGAATATGTATTCCTTATAAGAAATCTGCTTGTAGGAGATGAGGTTTAATTGAGGTATTTTTGAAAAAGAGCATTTTTGTCGAGAGTCAGATTTCATTGATGTATTCTTATCAGACAGACAGTTTGTAGAAAAATTCGTTTTACTGACATTATCATTTAGTTTATATTTTGGAGGTTAGCGTTTATTTTCTTTACGACATACCGGGTTATTTTGTTTACGACATACCGGGTTATGTAATAAAAAAGACACAGGGCATCTCAAAGAGAAGATAAGAGATGGATGGGAATCAAGTAGATAAAATATGGCAATAGACGTTGCATATAAACTTTTGGATATTGTAGTTATCAGGGAAGCATGCAAATATGAGAGAGTTACACAAAGAAAAGAAACTATTAGAATTGAAAGGCAGTTATATTTAACTATTTCGAAGGTAAGGTGGGACCTAAATGACAATCTAGTAGCACGAGTAAATAAATGTGGTTGAAATACCAGCGGAAAAAAAAGATAATCAGAACAGTTGCCATAAAAATATTTGTAGAAAAGACAGAGGGAAGCCACATCATGTCGGTGAGAAAGTGACTGCAGACGAGCTGCCAAGTCAGGACAGGTTATATTGCAGATCATCCTTTTGATTTTGTTGATAACCTCAAGATGAATAGCAGGAGCACCCGACCAGACATGGTAACAGTATTCAATGGACAGACGAATGGTAGATTTATAAATATGCAAAATAGATTCTGACGAGAAAAACTTCCTGGCGAGACACATGGATAAAACCTTTCTAGCAGTAGATGCAGCTATGAATTCAATGTAGTCATTACATTTGAGGTCATTCGAGAGAATGAGGTCAAAGTGGCACAGTGTGTTGCTCTCTAGGACAGGGGTTTTCAAACGGTGGTCCGCGGACCACAGGGGGTTGCAAGGATAAGATAGGGAGTCCGTGGATTAACTCATCACGTGAAATTCAAGGTATAGATTTTCAATGTTTGGATATTTATTCTTACTTATTAATGTTATCAAATGAAAATTTAAATTTATCAATTTAAAGTAAGCTTAAAACCAGTTTTTACTACGTTAATGCAAAGTGTCACGTTTGTAACTCGGACCTTTCGTCTTCAAGGACAAATTCTTTCGGACACCATTTTTTTTGTTTGTCTCACTGCGACGTCTTTCTTGTTACTGTTCTTCATTCGATTTTATTTTGTTTTCCCTTCTCTTTCATTATTGTGCTTTCTAACATAGACTATGCTTCCTTTTAATTTCCTGTCCTTTATCACGCCCTACCGTTCTTTATCCACTCTCGGCAACGTGATAAAGCCACGTGAACGAGATTGTCCTTTGGCAGGATCTTGAGATTCTCCCTGTTGGTTCCTGTATCCACACGCACTATTCGCCTCTCCGCCATTTCATAGAACTTTGATTTTTTACCTAATTCGAGGAATAAAATTTTTCGTTTTTCCATGAAATTCGTCTGTGTGTTCTTGCGAATTTGAGTTTAAACTGGCTGTCTAAAGCAGGATGCTTTTAGGCATTTTGTCCAGGGCAGCACACAAAGCTATAAGCTATTTTTAGTGAAAATTTATGTATAAATTTCATAAGCGTTTATAGTGGGTTCCTAGACTAAAACTTGAAATATAAAGTTTTTTTTTTTAATTATGTATTTCATACTATTTTTAGTATTAATTGCCAAGTGGATAATTCTAAATGAAAACAGAATGGTTCTTTTGTTATTATTACTTTGCAAAATTTTACAAGGCAGCTAGGAAGCATTTGCTTCAGCCAGCCAATAATAAGAAGAGACTAACATGGGGAAGAGAGCACAAAAACCAGACACCAGAACAGTTCATTTGAAGCACATGTTATTGTGCAGTATTAACTACCGGTCATAATTATTAGGCCACCCCAGTTTTTTTTTTAAAATTATGTATTTCATACTAGTTTTAGTCTTAATTGCCAGGAGAATAATTCTGAATGAAAATAGAATGGTTCTTTTGTTAATACTGCACAATAACATGTGCATCAAATGAACGGTTTTTGACCGATTTATTTCTAAGTGTAGAATTATAATTATTTAAACATGAGCAATGTATTTACATTATACATATAATAGCCCTATTCTATCAGTGATGCTTGTATTCATTCCTGACCACTGACAATCCCTTTCTTCCTCATTTGCAATGCATTCCTATAGTAAAATCATTAGCAATGCATTTACATTATACATATAATAGCCCTATTCTATCATTAATGCTTGCATTCATTCCTGACCACTGACAATCCCTTTCCTCCTCATTTGCAATGCATTCCTATAGTAAAATCATTAGCAATGCATTTACATTATACAAATAATACATTGGAAATTATTTCACTAAATATTCTTTCAAAAAGAACTATCACGAATTATATCGCATCCAAATGTCATAAATCAGAAGGGGGTCGACTTAGTTGGCCATTGATATTTGATGCCAGGAATTAGGTGTTTTTCATCAAAGCGGATTAAATGCGAGGAAAGAGGATAAATGAATTTTAAACTGCAAAGTAAAGTCAAGTTTCTAATCTTTTAGTGTTGACTCCTGAGTCAAGACGTCATTAAAAGATGGCTTAAATTAAAACAAATACAAGGTTCTTTTATTTATTGACATTTAAGTAACAAGAAAGATGTCAGAAGGAAGGTCTATCTATCTATCTATCTATCTATCTATCTATCTATCTATCTATCTATCTATGACAGTAGTTCGTATCTATCTATCTATCTATCTATCTATCTATCTATCTATCTATCTATCTATCTATCTTAGTCTGTTCATATCTATCTATCTATCTATGACAGTAGTTCGTATCTATCTATCTATCTATCTATCTATCTATCTATCTATCTATCTACTAGCAGTATAGCCCGGCGTTGCTCGGGTGTAATGAAAGCTTTAAAACTAATTCATGATCCTGGAGCTCACACACTTCCGACATTGGCACAAAAGACTAAAAAGCAATAGTTGTTTCCAGTTAAAGCGAAACCATAGACTGAAAGAAAAATGAATGGATGTAAGTCAAATTTTGATTTCCTGGTATCGTAATCAAATTTTCTGCTGTATTGTAAGAACTGCAACCTTGAAACTTCTGAATATCGTTTCTTATGTCTTTGTCTATGAGTGTATCAAATTTGATTAAAATCGGACCACTCCTTCTATAAGCCGATTTATTCGATTATCGATTTTCGATATTTATCGGGGTACCTCGACACAAAACCTAGCTAAGAACACTCGCAGACGCTTATTGTACAACTGTGTGAATTTTCAAAAAAATTGGTTCAGCCGTTTCGGAGTCTATAGGTAACGGACACACACACACACACACACACACACACACACACACACACACACACACACACACACACACACACAGACAAAGTTCCATTTATAAATAAGTTTAGATGTATGGCAGTCAGTCCGTATCTATCTATCTATCTATCTATCTATCTATCTATCTATCTATCTATCTATCTAAATCTTGTAATGCCTACAGAAAATCTAATAATACTAAGGACTGAATAAAAAAAAAGCATGAAAATATAACTAAACAAGTATGCTGCTACGCATAAAATGTAAATTTGTTTTCTCTTGTCATTGACTAATAAACTGATCCCCCAATTATTTTACATTAATATAATAATTGGGTAGAATATATTTCATGACGCACATGTGAAAATCTTCTGAACAAGAATAGCGGTTTATCCCTTGTTTCCTCTTTAGAATCAAGTTTCCCGTTTCTTCTAAAATTACTCCAACTGTATAATTCTAACTGTCCCACCTAAACTCTGAATTTTTATTTATTATTTGTTGATTCAATAGGAGTAGATAGGTTTGCCTATCATCCGATTCACACTCTTCATCGGTATTTTGAACAAGACTATAGGTTTATTCCTTGTTTCCTGTTTAGGGTTGAGTTTACAATTTTTTAAATTCCCTTTCACTCCATAAGAAATCGAAGATCCGAGTTCGAAATCCAGTCGGGTTCGTTATATTTACTTTCACAGAAATTCCGATGAGAAAAGTATGACTCCATATTTTCTCCCCACAGGACAGACTGGGTCCTTTAGCCTTGGATGGCAACCAGTTTACCGAAGATCTCATTTCCACATTCTGTGACGAAAAAGTTAGAATTTTTTTTTTTTCGGAGGTCAGTAGCTTTGTTTTCGGCTTGGAGTTAAAACGTTTTGAATACTGTTGAATTCTGTTCTGGGTGAGCCATTATCTTTTTTTTTTTTTCGTTTTGTCTAATTTTTGCTTGATTTTAAAACTTTTCATGCTTAATTGAAGGATTGATTTTGTTTTCTTAGAAATTTCATTGCGTGGACTTTAACTAAGTTAAAACTTACCAATTCAACAACGTTTTTTTTTTATTGGAGCAGATAGACTAAACTACCGCCCGGTTCACACTTCACCCACATCTTTTGAACAGGTGAAGAGGCTCATCCCTTGTTTCCTGTTTAGGATGCGGTTTCCGGTTTTCTCTTTTCCAATCTTTTCACTCTATTTTTTTTTTTCAATTGGAGTAGAGAGACTAAACTATCGCCCGGTTCACACTCCACCCACATCTTTTGAACAGGTGAAGAAGCTCATCCCCTGCTTCCTGTTTAGAATGCAGTTTCCGGTTTTCTCTTTTCCAATCTTTTCACTCTTTTCTCTCTTTATTTTATTTTTTTTTTCAATTGGAGTAGATAGACTAAACTATCACCCGGTTCACACTCCACCCACGTCTATTGAACAGGTGAAGAGGCTCATCTCTTGTTCCCTGTTTAGGGTGTGGTTTCCGGCTTTCTCTTTTCCATTCTTTTTACCCTTACGTAGCCCCCTGCGCATCAGTGGCGTTATCGCCTTGCTTGGAGTGATATAAAAAAAAAAGAAAGAAAGAAATGGCAACTTGCTGCGCAAAAGACTTCTGCCTGGTCATCCATTCATCGAAAAAGACGTGATGGCCTAAACGTATATCACTGACTGACTGAATATTAAAGAGAAAGTGGGTTTCTCTTATGCAAATGTCTTGCTATAAATTCTTCCTCTGCAGGTATGTTTTGTAAATTCATCCGGATCCGCGGTTGAATTGCAAGACAATGTCTTCTTCGAACAGAAAATATGTTTCATTAACCATTTATTTATTTTCCTTCATAGGTGTAGATATGTTCATCTATTGCCCAGTTCACACTCCTCTCCGGTTTTTGAACAGGTGTAGAGGTTTATTTGTTATATCCTGTTTAGAATGTTGTTCCTGGCACCTTCTAATGTTTATTTAAGTTCTATCCTTCTCCTTCTAAGGCCTTCACCTGAACTCTGAAATTTTATTTACTATTTATTTATTTTCCTCAAAAGGAGTAGATACGTTCACCTATCGTCCGGTTCACACTCTTCCAGGGTCTTTTGTTTCCAGTTTAGAATTCGGTTTCCGGTTCCTAATTCAAATTTTTCAAGTTTAATTCAAGTTTTTACTTTTCAGGTCGCTGCCTAAACTTTGAAATGTTATTGACTGTTTATTTATTGATGTTTTCCCTAATATAATTAGATGGGTTCACCTATCGTCCGTTTCACATTCCTCTCTATTCTTTTGAACCGAAGAAGTTTATCTCTTGTTTCCTGCATAGATGTGGTGTTACGAGGATGCATTTATAAATATACAAAATAATATTAATAATGTCTAAAAAATTATAGTAAGGGATTTTATTGAGTTCTACTTGTCAAATAGAGAAATTAGGAATAGAACGTTTTGGAAGATTGTAGAATGTTCGATTAAAATCGATAGAATTTGAAATGTTCTAGAAATATGCAAATTAGGTGTTAGCCCCTATAAAAATAGGTTTTGGGAAAAGAATAGCCAGTTGTTAAAAGGATTTGCTGACATTATCAACTCCGGCTTTGATTCAAGGATTTATATCCAGCCGAAAGAATCTCTAAGAAAAGTTGCCAACCAACTAAAACCTGAAAGAGAACTTCATGAAACTAAATGGGTAGATATTTTTGACTGTTTTCATTGACCATACTGGAAATAATTCTTTATATACACATTTAAGGATTTCCAAAAAGTATAGCACTTAAACTACTTTGAAGTTAACTGGGTAAAGATACTGTCCCTTCCTTCCCCTTCGTAACACTTCGCCTGTCAGTAGTAAACTCTACGTTTCTGTTTTGAATGCAAAAAATTGTAAATTTTGTATATATATCATTTTGTGTTTGTTGTAAATTAAATATTTGTATTTGATTTAACCCTGAGTTTTGGTCAATCATTTTAACACGTAACACTGGGTTTCCGGTTCCTTCTAATATATTTTCATTTTCTTTTATTTCCTTGCATCTTAGTGACACTATCGCCTTGCTTGGGGTGAATTGATAAAAAATATAAAGCACAAAATTGTTACCAAAATTTAGATTATTATTATTGTTTCTAGTCCCAAGTACACGTTTAATCTCACTTTAAACTTGACCTTGTACCACATCCCATTGTAGTGGGTATGTGGATAATCTTAAACACTGTTAAGATTCTATTTTTCAGAGAAGGGGGCGCTAAAGTTCACAAACTTCGAATTAAATCGTGCTAAAATGTGTTTCTTTCACGACATGGCTACCCAAATTTGCCAAAATACATTTCTATTTTGTGGGGACGTCATTTTGTTTTTAGAGGTCGGCATGAACCGATGCTGGAATCTCAGTATCGTTAGATACATAGGCATACATTCTGCTATTTTTAAATTTCTATTAGATCTCTAGTGAACAGGTGCTGAGCTCTGCCCCCCACTCAATTATTCTCTCGCTTAACGTCACAATTTATTTTATTCCGGCTATGATGGCCACTGATTCAATTTTTTTTTCCAATCAGCGGCGAATCTGAAAAAAAAAACTACCACCACCTTTAAATTTGTTGTTTTTTATTTTTATTTTTTTTACTTATCGGGAAAAAACATTATGTTCCCGCTTATCAAAAAAATAAAATAAAAATAAAATAAAATAAATAAATAAATAAATAAATAAATAAAAATTAAAAAAAATTAAAAATTGAAAAAATTTTAATATTTAAACAATTTTAGGGAGGGGGCTCAGTTTCTCATACAACATTATAGTAAACCGGTCCTCCATTTTGGAACCACTCGCGTTGGGTATCGCTTTGTTTTTTTTTTTTTTTGTTTTTTTTTTCGGGGGACGAGTTGTTGCTCTTGTTTTTGTCTTTTTCAAGTTTTCTTTAGTTCTTACGATGGCATCTTCCTCGGAAACTCCAAAAATGGCTTTATTCAAAAATTTCGCAAAGGATTCAGTTGTTGAATACGCGCAAGCAAAAAAGTTAATTACACAGGATCGATTTACTATAAAGTTGTATGAAGAACTGAGCACCCCCTTAAAATTGTTGAAATATTGAATTTTGTTTTTGTCAATCGGAGAGTTTAGGGTGTAATCGATAATATTGCACTGAAAAAAGTAAAATAAATAAATAAATAAAATAAAAACAACAAATTTAAAGGTGGTGGTCTCCTTCAGGTCCGCCCAATCAGCTAAGTTAATAATGAGGTAACAGGTGTTCGTTCACCCGTGGCACTGTTTCTCGTCGGTTCTATGTGCAGGGCCCAGAGGTTTTTCCGTCTGAATCTATCCTGCACATTTATAAATCTACCATCCGCCCGTGCATTGAATACTGTTGCCCTATCTGGTCAGGTGCTCCTGCTATTCTCCTTGGGCTTCTAGACAAGGTACAGCAGAGGGTCTGTAATGTGATCGATACCGATTTAGCAGGCCGCCTGCAGTCTCTCTCTCACCAGCGCGACGTGGCTTCCCTGTGTCTCTTCTATAAATACTTTCACGGCTTCTACTCCGATGAACTTAGATCACTGGTGCCCCCTAGGTTCGAATTTGCACGAGATACTAGATTAGCAATTAGATCTCACCCTTTTACAGTGAAACCGATAAAATGCAATCGTAACTTCTACTCCAATAGTTTCTTTTCTTGCACTTCCCGACTGTGGAATTCTCTTTCACATGACTGCTTCCTCGACAGCTACAATCTCCAGGAGTTTAAATGTAAGGTCAATAGACACCTCCTAACAAACTAACTTCCATTCTTTCAAACACTCTTCCCACCTACCCAACTATCTATCACCCCACTCTGACATTTCCTATATCTAACCACTCTTCCTATTTACCTCCCCTATGTAGCCCCAAGCGCAATAGTGGCAGTGGAATGCCTTGCTTGGGGCGAAATGATTAAAAAAAAAATTACTGTATTCTTAGAAGTTGCTCTCCAAGAATCACACAATATTCGCTTCCAATTGACGAGAAAAACGAGAAGACAGTTTTTAGGATTATTGCTCCAACGGTCGGGTTTTAAAACTTTTAAGGCAGGCTAACCAAACTCTTTTAAAAATTAGCGAAACATGATATTCGTCCTTTTCTATCGCAGTTGAGTCGTGTGTAATCGTTAAATCAACGGTATTTGTATCAAATAACAAATGAATTATTTTCTATAAGCATTTTTAAAAACAGGTCAATTCTTCCGAAGCAAAAACTCGACAGCGAAATCGAAATAATACAAACCCAACCTTATTTATGCATTCAGATGCCTCATAAGGATCCGTGTTCCTGATGAAAACAAATTCAGAAACAATTACGTCATACTTACTACTAAATTATCAAAATGGCTGATCTTATATCACTCGGATCATAGCTCTATAGGGACCAGCTTAAATTAATACCGAAGCATATTCACTCGATACACAAGGTGCGATGGATGAACTGTCATCTAAATGACGCAAAATTGAAAATAGTACTGACATCTGACAGGATGTGCGTTGTGGTGCATTGGATATCGGTTCGGAACGAGAAATCGGGGAGCCGAGTTCGAATTCTAGCTGAATTCATTGCATTCACTTACGCACAAATACCCTTGGGAAAGGTATTAATCCGTCTCTTCCTTCCAGTTATGGGTTAAATAATAGGACAGATTGGGTTCTATAGCCTTGGTCGGCAACCAATCTACCGCAGAAAGCAATGGCAACCTACTGCGGGATAACTTTCTGCCCAGTCAGTCATGTCTCTTTCGAGACATGATCGCCCAAGCGTGTATCACGTATGGCACTTAACTGACTGACTGACATCTCATATTAACAGATTCATTGAACACAATTACACTAAAACATCATGAAATACTAAAGAGTAAATTTATTCAACAAAATCACCTTTGATTCAAACCACGGCTTCCAGACGACTTCAGAATCTTTTGCAACTCTTCTGGACGGTCTCCTTGTTTGAAGTTGGTGAATGCTGCCATAATCCTTGCCTTCAGTTCATCTTTGGTGTTACAAGGAGTTTCCTTGGTCTCTCACTCAACTGCACACCACAAATGGATTACAGTCTGGGGAATTAGGTGGACTGATGTAATTGGGGATGTGGTCACAGAAATTTTCTGACAGCCATGACTGGTTTCTCCTGGTGGTGTTGGCATGGCAGAGAGTCCTGATACTGGACTTAGGGTTTTCCATTAACCACCTTCTTGACCCTGAGCAGCACTACCTCTTCATGGTACTTGATGTAGGCCTTCGCGTTGTGTCGGAGGCCCTGTAGGAAGATTAATGGAGGTATAACGTCACTATCACTAGTGGTCACTCCAAACACCTTCATAATCACCATTAGGCTCATTCAACTCTTCCTGGATCCTCTGCATTGTCCTCAGATTGACATCCAAAAACTCTGAAATATTAGTATTGAAACTTCCGGCGCGAATGCCAAGCAGTATGGCATACCATTTAAAAGTTTCTGGTGGAGTGAATTGCATCATTGTGCTTTTTTCTCAAAGACGGTGCCCAACTGACCCTACTTTTCTGTGCCGTCAATAAAATCAAAATAACGCACATGTGCGAAATTATATATATATATTCTTCATTTGTAAACGAATTATTACGCGACCTACGTTTCTACCATATGGTGTTTTCAGGCGATTTGCAATAACTGATTTTACCGTTTACCGTTTTTTTAAGAACGCTCACATAACGGGAAATTTCTGAACGCGCAATTTTTAAAATTACAAGAAATTATAATGTTTTCATCCATGATTGTATGAACCTAATAGATATTTTTTTGGTATGGTTACACTTAGTCATAATTTCTGTTCTTTCATTCAATAATTCAATTTTGTTTGGGAATAGCATAATCGCTAACTTTTCTTCCTGGCGTAGTCTACATATTTTGTCACTGATTTAAGGCTTGGCTGTTTTCACTATACTCCACTTCATGTCTGGGTCTTTTCCATGTTTTAATTTCAATTTCCACAAGTGGCTAGCCAATTTTGTACAATTTTTAAAGTTTTTTTTTTATTTTAAATGTAGACTTGTGTTTGAATCACCTAGTCGTAAAGATGTCTTTGGTTGATCCGAAATATATTTTGTTTTGACTATTTAAGTCATGTACTTTTGCTTTGTAAATGACTTCTTTTGTATTACAAAGTCCTTGAAGTCGGCGTTTATTTTTGTCCCTGCAGTTGCATTCTTTATTAACGATCTTGTTTTGTACAATGCTATTTAAATTTCTGGCGTTTTGTTTCTTTCTAGTACAGTTATAACTTAGCTTGATTGTATTCCCATTGAAAAT
This sequence comes from Ascarosepion bandense, assembly GCA_037127315.1. Lineage (NCBI taxonomy): Eukaryota > Metazoa > Mollusca > Cephalopoda > Sepiida > Sepiidae > Ascarosepion > Ascarosepion bandense. The sequence goes on from JBBBDQ010001675.1 coordinate 551,212, forward strand.
TTTGTTTAGTTCTGAGCTGTTTGGAAAGTGTTTATCTATCAGTTTAAAAAATATTTGTCCTATTTTGGTTTTTATCTCTAAGTTAAATGGTGGGTTGAACCAGATAATGTTTTGTTTTCTATCATCGCTTTTTGTTTGTCTGTTTGGCTGAGAATTGTATTCTAAAATGTCTTATGTCCAGATTTTCTTAATGCATCTTCATAGTTTCTTTTCTTTTTTTCCTTTTTTTTTTCATCAAATATTGTTTTGTTTGACGAATTTTTTGATAGCCTGTGTTCTATTCCTTTGTGAATGTGCTTGATTATGCTTTTTGGGATGGTTAGATATTGTGTTTATGTACTTTAACTCTTTTTTTTGTTTTTGCTTTCATGTATGGAGAGACATTGCCAGTTTGTAAATTTAATTCCATATCTAAATATTGGACTTATTTTTGGATAATTTTCACGTTCTAATGAACGCTAAGCAATTTGTCAACCGTTTATTTGAAGAAGAAAAAAAATTCAGTAATTTTTAGCAACAGTTTTTGCGGCTGATATAATAAAAGCTTAAAAAAAACCTTTTCATTTTCTTAAAATTAATTTTAAACCTTCGGTATCGCTTTTCTGTCGAAGTATCTACCTTAGTATCTTGCTTAATTTCTGAAAGGCATCTTTTCATATTTCTATTTATTTTCGGATTTGTGTCACATTTTCTTTCGTTCGTCAGCCGGATAATTGAATTTCTTCAATACTCTGTTTATGTTACTTTCAGAATTTGTCGATGGAATTAGATCTTTGTTACCTTATATCTATTTTTAATCTGTGAGGAAAGTAACTGCCATATAAGCGATTCGATATTGCGTCGCAGTTCGGCACTCCTTTCTTTGTTTTTACCGATATTTTTCAAATAACTTCATATAATGCCTTTTTTCTGGAAGACACATTTCATCATCATTACACGCTTTTTGTTTTCTACGTGACATTATTTCGATTACCCGCGTTACTTAGATCGAATACTTCACTACTTATATAAACGTGAAAACCAGTCTTTGCCACTGTTGATTGTTAACGGCTAATTTGTTTAAATAATTTATTTACAGATAATTTGTTTAAATAATGCGCTGACTATTGTTTATGTCACATGCAATAAATGTAAGAAAAATAACTTACAAAAATAAGTAATCAAGTAATCGTTTAAAGTTATTTGAATATCGGTACCTTGTGACAATAAATGTTAAGAACAGGACTGAAGGTTTATAAAGTTTTCTGTTTAAAAAGAGGTTTTCGGTTTCTTTTAAAGATTTCTAATTTTTTTCACACTCAGTAACTCCCTTGCTTCTTAGTGACATTATCGCCTTGATTGGGGTGAAAATTCTTTTTTTTTTTAAAGATATAGAATTTTTGGAGAGGTGATTTTCTAAGTGCTGCTTAGATGTGGCACAAGGCCGAAAGTAAGAGACACCCAGTGAGGATCGAACTCACTACTCAATTGTAATGATTCTAGCGAGACAAGCTTACTAACCATTGCACTACCTCGAAATGCCTTTTTTGGGGAGCTTAGTAAAGTATCATAAGGGATACACGCTTGGGCGATCATGTCTCGAAATAGACATAACTGACTAGGCAGAAGATTTTCACGCAGTAGGTTGCCATTACTTTCTGTGGTAGACTGATTGCCAACCAAGGCTACAGGACCCAATCTGTCCTGCTATTTGACCCATGGCTAGAGGGAAAAAAGAAGGATTCATACCTTTCCCATGGGAAACGCAAAGGAAACATACTTAATATCAGGAAGAAACGGCTGAATTTTCTGGGACACGTAATGAGAATGAAGAATCTAATCCTCCCAGGACAGATACAGGGAAAGAGAGTGTGGAGGGCCATGATCGTTAACGTCCTGAAAGGACACAGCATATAAAAAAAAGAGGTAGGGAGACGATTTTCTAAGCATCACTTAGATGTAGCACAAGGCTGAAAGTATTGGACACCCAGTGAGGGTTGAACTCACTACTCCTTTTTTGTGTCCCGTGTCCCTTCAGGACGTAGGCGATCATGGTCCACCACTTACCCCTATCTCTTGTCGTTCTTAACATTCCTCCTCTTGATATCTCTACCAAACCCCCATTCCTTCATCGACTTGCTCAAGCCCATCATGTTTTCCCTTGTCTCTCTTTTCTTCTATCCGTCCTGTGAGTATTAGATTCTCGGAGCCCTCCTTCCTCATTACGTGTCCCAGAAAATTCAGCTCTCTTTACCTGATGTTAAGTATAAGTTTTCTTTAAGTTTTCATTCTCTTTAAAACCTTGTGGTTGCTCATGTGTTCAGTCGATCTCCCTTCCCAATCGTACTATAAGGTTCTCTAGCGAGACAACGGGTGTGTTGAATTCATTTATTTTGTTTGAGTGTTGTGAAAATAATTTATCTACATTTGTTAGATGACATAAGATTATCATTAATGAATCTAAACTTATTTATAAATGGAACTTTGTCTGTGTGTGTGTATATGTGTGTTTGTGTGTGTGTGTGTGTGTGTATCCGTTACCTATAAACTCCGAAACGGCTGAACCGATTTTTTTGAAAATTTACACAGTTGTACTATAAGTGTCTGCGAGTGTTCTTAGCTAGGTTTTGTGTCGAGATACCCCCGATAAATATCGAAAATCAATAATCGAAAAAATCGGGTTATAGAAGGCGTGGTCCGATTTTAATCAAATTTGATACACTCATAGACAAAGACATAAGAAACGATATTCAGAAGTTTGATCTTGAAGCTGTAGAACTTACTAAAATGAATGGATGTAAGTCAAATTCCGGTCCAGGCAACTCTCTTATATCAGGGTTACACTGTAATTGTAAGTAAAATTATTCAATAAAATAAGTAATCGTTTAAAGCTGTCTTAATAGAGGTGCATTTGGAGAATAAATATTGACAAACATGAGTAGATAGATGATTTTCTAAGCGCCGAAAGTATGGGGTACCCAGTGAGGATCGAACTCACTACTCACAGGTTCTAGCAAGATAAACTTGCTAAAACATTACACCACGCCAAGTAGGAGTAGATAAAGGTTTATCTTTTGTTTCCTGTTTAAGATTCCTTCTAAAGTCTTATTTTCTTTCACCTCCAGTAAAACCTTGCGTCTTAGTGGCATTATTACCTTGGTGGGGGTGAACTGATATTTATTAAAAGATAGAGCGTCAGGCAAAAGGCTAGCAGCCATTTGTCCCGGGTGTGTTTATTTTGAGATTGTTAAAAAAAATTTTTTAACGATTTTTGTTAGATGATATACAATAATTCAGTCAGTCAGTTAAGTGCCATACGTGAAACACACTTTGGGCGATCATGTCTCGAAAGAGACATGACTGACTGGACAGAAGTTTATCCCACAGTAGGTTGCCTTTGCTTTCTGCGGTAGACTGGTTGCCAGCCAAGGTTATATAACCCAATCTGTCTTATTAACCCATAACTAAAGAGAAGAGACGGAGTAATACCTTTGCTAAAGGGTAATTGTGCGTAAGTGAATGCCATGAACTCAACTTGAATTTTGTCGTTACGAGTCGATATCCACTGCACCACGACGCACATCCATATAGTTAATTAATAATTATATTAATATAATTATATATTATATATTAATAATTAATTAAAAGGGCTTCCATAATATAAACAATTTAATTATATAAAGCAAATTAATTTGTAGTAGTAATAGTAAGTTGATCGTTCATGTCCGAGCATGTTTGCCTGTTTGAGCGACAAGCTAATCCCTTTTTTAGTTTTTAATCTTATTTTATTTAGGATTAATAAACGTTTATTTAAAGTAAGTACGTCAGAAGGCACCTCGACATGGTGTAATGGTTAGCACGCTTGTCTCGCTAGAATCGATTACACTATTGAGTAGTGAGTTTATTTTGATGTGAATCAACAGAAAAGATACATTTGTTTAAATAACTATTGTTTGCAACACATGGCAATATTATAATTGTAAGTAAAATTATTCACTAAAATAAGATCCTCACTAGGAGCTCCATCCTCTCGGCCTTGTGCCTTGTGCCAAGTCTAAGCTGTGTTTAGAGTTTGAGTTTTGTTTAACGGCATATCAACACCTATGTGGGTTATTTAATGCCAAAAAGGTGGAGTTTTAAGTTTTTTTTTTTTTCAGTGTTTGGTTATAGTGAGAAGGTTGATTTAGTCAGATTTTAACGAAAAAACATTTTTTATTGTTTTTTTTTTTAATTTACAAAACTAAAAATGTCTTCTAGTTTTGTATTCAAAAATGTATTGCTGGTAATAATTTTTTTCTTCAAAAATGTATATTTTTCTATAAAAGTCTATTTTTATGTATATATTTCTATAAAAATATATTTTTATAATTTCATAGTGATCGCAGTTTTTTTTTGGGGGGGGGGGGGTTAACTTTTTGCCCATAGCTGGGACCCTAACAGGTGCTACCGCTCTGGGTCAAGATGGACCTGGGAACAATAGCAATTAAGAGGTGGTTTCATGCTCTTCACAACCTCCCAATCAGAGGACTTGCTGCCGGATGCAGTTTATTGTCATACCCAGGACCTACTGCGCTTAGAAAATAAGCTTTATGTACGTTGTGGTGCAGTGGATAAACGAGAAATCGGATAGCCGAGTTCGAATTCCAGTTGAATTTGGTCAATTCATAATACTTTTGGAAAGGTAATCTCTTAATCCGTCTTTTCTCCATCCAGCTATGGGTCAAATAACAAGACAGACTGGGTACTATATAGCCTTGGCTGGCAATCAGTCTACCGCAGAAAGTAATGACAACCTACTGCGGGAAACCTTCTGTCCAGTCAGTCATGTCTCTTTCGAGACATGATCGCCCAAGCGTGTACCACGTATGGCACTTAACTGACTGACTTTAAGTACATAAAACAAAGAATAAGTACTTTAAGTAAATAATGCAAAGAAAAGAAAATGTCAGTTTTAATCATGTACGTTCACAAAAACCTTTATTGTATTATTTTTCATATATTAGAATTCAACAACTTTCTTTAATCTTGGAATTATTTCAAACTATTGTTCTCATCTTGGTTGATATAGATGTTATAATAGACACAACGTTTCGACCAAGTACCTTCTGGTCATCATCTGCTATCCATTGATTGTGCCGCTATGGATTATCTTGTTGATGATTGCGAAATATCCTGTGAAATCAGTCATTGTTCTTTCATGCTGGATTTGGTTCGTCACTACCAGATCCAAGGATCGAACTCATGACCACTAGATGATAATAACACATGTATAACCAACTACTATATCTACTATGTCACTGTCCCGAAGGACTTTAGTGGTGTATTTTTGGAGCCTTTTATATTCAGTGTCAGATGATTTTGACAACTGGATTATGTTAGTGGGTTCGTGCAACTTATCATAATTTGTATTTTATTTCTGAGATGAGTAATTTTCAATAATTTTGGAATTATTTCGAACTATTGTTCTCATCTTGGCTGATATAGATATTATAATAGACACAACGTTTCGACTAAGTACCTTCTGGTCATCATCAGCTGTCCATTAATTGTGCTGCGATGGATTATTTTGTTGATGATTGCGAAAATATACTGTGAAGTAAATTATTGTTCTTTCATGGTGGATTTGGTTTGTCATAATTTCAAGATTATTGAAAATTACTCATGTTAGAAATACAAAAATACAAACAATTTTCTTTAATGAATATTAATTAAAAAAAACGAGAAATCGAAAAGCTGAGTTCGAATTCCAGTTGAATTTATTGTTCTCACATTTATTGACATACGAGCATATATCTTTTTTGTGAAAGGTATAAATTTTAATCATTAAATACGTCTCTTTTCTTTCTCTTCTATGGGTTAACACGGATGATTGGATTCTATAATAGTCTTCGTTGGCAATAGGCTTAACGCAGTCAGTCAGTCACGAGGCATGATCGCCAAAGCGTGTAACACGTATGGCACTTAACAGATTGACTGAAAAAAAAAAAAATCTAAACTTATTTATAAATGGAACTTTGTCTGTCTGTGTGTGTATGTGTGTGTGAGTCTGTGTGTGTGTGTGTGACCGTTACTTATAGACTCCGAAAACGGCTGAACCGATTTTCTTGAAAATTTACACAGTTGTACTATAAGCGTCTGCGAGTGTTCTTAGCTAGGTTTTGTGTCGAGGCACCTCCGATAAATATCGAAAATCGATAATTGAAAAAATCGGGTTATAGAAGGAGTGGTCCGATTTTAATCAAATTTGATACACTCATAGACAAAGACTTAAGAAACGATATTCAGAAGTTTCAAGGTTGCAGTTCTTACAATAGTGCACAAAATCGATAATATATATATATATAAAAGGCAAGATGTTTGTGTGTGTGTCTGTTTATCTGCCTGTATGCCTGTATTTTTTTCAGCCCTTTTATTTTAGTTTTTGCTTCGGGTTTGGCTCTAAGCAGGTATAATTGTAGTTCTTAGTCTCAGCCATTATACCATTTACTCAGAGAAATTATTTAGCCTTCAAAATTCAGTTTACGACGAAAAAACTTATTTGATATCGATACCAGAAAATAAAACTTTGACTTACATCCATTTATTTTTCTTTCAGTCTACGGTTTCGCTTTAACTGGAAACAACTATTGCTTTTTAGTCTTTTGTGCCAATGTCCAAAGAGATTGAGCTCCAGGACCATGGATTAGTTTTAAAGCTTTCATTACACCCGAGCAACGCCGGGCTATACTGCTAGTAAAAAATAAAACAAAAGACGGAAAGTACGACATATAGAGATCCGAAGTTGAATCGGCAGAGCGAAAGGCGCGTTCCAGAAACTAAGTAGAATATTAAGAGACAAGAAAAAGGGAGTATTGGATTGATATGTGATGTCAGTTCTTCAGTATGGCAGTGAATGCTGGACAATAAAGAAAAAAAAATTGAAGCAGCTGAAATATGATTCTACAGAAGGATGCTGCGGATATCATGGCTGGCGCATGTGAGCAATGATGAGGTTTTAGAAAGGATGAAAACGAAAAGGAAATGAATACTGAGCATCAGGAAAAGGCAACTAAAGATATTGGGGCATGCAATGAGGAAGGAAGGCTTGGAGAACCTGATACTAACAGGCCAGATAGAGAGGAAAAGAGACAGGGGAAAGCAACGGATAATATTTCAAGGGCCTGAGCAGGTGAATGACAGAATGGGGGTTGCGTGGAGTGATAGGAGAAAGCGTGCTAAGAGCCACCAGGGATAGGGAGACGTGGAAAGCCATGATCGCCAACGTCCTGAAAGGACAGAGCACACAGAAGAAGAATATCAACTGTTTATAAAAAATTATAATGTGTATATAAAGTGGGGGATCAGATCTATATTATAATCAATATATAAAGTGATCCCTCATTTTCTGGCCATGCTAGTTTCTATACATTTATACTGTAGATTTATGGGCTTGAGAAGGTGGATGACAGAACGGTGGTTGCGGGGTGCAACAAGAGAGAAAGCGTGCTAAAGAGCCACCAGAGATAGGGAGACGTGGAAAGCCATGATCGCCTACGTCCTGAAAGGACAAGGCACATAGAAGAAAAAAAAAAGAAATAAATAACGTAAGGAAACCCAATTGTATCAAGAGATTTTTTTTTTTTTACTGTTGCCTACACAGACATTTTTTTGTTTTTCAAAACGGACGGGGCTAAGGAAACTTGGAATTAGATTTTTTTGTCATTCAATGGTGGGAGTTGCGTATATGTTTCATATGTTGTCAATTTCCATTTCATTCAGTTTATTTTTTCAAAAAATTTTTTTTGTCATGGTTCTTTTTTTTTAATGTAAAAGCAGTCGAAATGAAGAAAACGAGGCTACTACACGAAAGGTGAAAAAAAAAAAACAGGACAAATTAACGAATATTGCATTAACACTTCGGCTAATCTAATGTCGTTTCAAAGAGAGAAATGGAAAAAATGGAATGAGAGACGGAAAGACGAAACTGGAAGAAGAAGAAGAAAAAAGGTCGTGGGTAAAAATGACACGAAAAAAAAAAAAGAAGAAAGAATGCTATTTTTAAACAAGCCGTCAAAAGCTCCATAACCTAATTTTAATATCAAGGTCAGTCACGTGATCGCAGACGCGGGAGTTTTGTTTTCGTTTCGTCTATATATTGTGGGTGGTGGAGGCGGGGGTAGTTCGTGTGTTTGTGGGTGGGCGTGTGTGTGCGTGTTTGCGGTTTTGTGTCCCGGCTCTAAAAACACTACTTACAACTTATTTGTTTTTGTCCTCTATCCACTTGAGACGTTTGTATATGTATGCGCATGCGCGTATTTGTAAGTCTGTATGTCTGTCTGTTTGTCTTCTTTGTGTCAAGGGCGTATGGCTCACCACAAAAATTAGATCTTACGGTTACATCTAGCTAGCCATTTCAACTGTAAAACGATGAGACCTTGCTGCCACACGAGTACTCTTAAATCCATAAAGTCTAGGTACCATAGCAGTTGTACTTTGTGGTTCAGTGGATATCGTCTCGGAACGAGAAACCAGATAGGCGAATTCGAATTCCAGTTGAATTCGTTGCATTCACTTACGCACAAATACCCTTGAAAAAGGTATTAATCCGTCTCTTCTTCTGCCAGATATGGATTAAATAACAGCACAGATTAGGTTCTATAGCCTTGGTTGGCAACCAGTCTACTGCAGAAAGTAATCGCAACCTAAGGAAAATCTTTTGCTCAATCAGTCATCTTTAATTTGAAAAATGGTTACCTTAGCGTTTTTCGTGAATGGCATTTACTTAACAGAACTGAGAAAGTTCACCAGAATAATTATCATGAAAGTAAAGTCTTTGAGAAGCTATATTACTGCAATATTAAACGGAACTGAAACCAGGTTAGGAGCAATAAAATTGTAGGATTCTTCGTTTTATTTTATCAAGAATCTCTAAATACAGGATGTCCATAAAGTTCGTGTGCATTTTAAAAATTTATAACTTAAATAAAGTTATGAATTTTTTAAAGTGCCCACGAAATTTATGGACATCCTGTATATATTATAGCAGGAACACCAAACCATTTGTGGCAGCAAAATTCAAAGGAAGGTTGAATGGTAGTCTTATAAATACGTAAAATAGATTCTAGTGAGAAAATTGTCTTGCACGACATAATAAATCAACTTCCTCACCTCCAGACTTAGCAAATTATTCAATATACTCTTTTCACTTCATGTCAGCTGGAAACGTTAGTCCAAGAAGGTGAATTGAGTTTACTCTCTTCGTGGTTAGCATAATCTTACTGTTGAAAGTAGATGCAACCGTAATTTCTATGCTAACGGTTTCTTCTCTAGCACATCTACTTCTTGGAATTGGTGGCTGTAGTAAGAATGCGGTGTTTCGGTATAATGAACATTGTAGTATGTTTGGGTCGGTAACTGTGGCTAGCTAAGTTTAAGAAAGATTAAAAGCCAGCCTTCTCCTATCCCCTGTTTTATGCTTGCGCCACATTTTTGTATTTTTACAAAATAAACATTACTTTCCTCTATGCTACCTACATTTTATAAATTTGAGTTCAGTACCAGATTGGCAGCAAGGTCCCATCATTTTACAGCTGAAATGGCCAAATGTAACCCTTGGTATACTGAGTTGTGCAAAAAAATGTTCTCGTCAGAACATGCTATGTATAATGGTTAAAATACAAAGAAGAATATGCAATGTTATGGTATATATGACTCATTGCTAAAGAACTTGGAAACAGCTTCTTTTCTCGCGCTTCCCGGCTGTGGAATTCCCTTCCACATGCCTGCTTTCCCAACAGCTACAATCTCCAGGAGTTTAAATGTAAGGTCAATAGATACCTCCTATCACACTAACCTGCATCTATTCTCCCAACACTCTCACCATCTACCCAACCCTCATTCTCGGTATCCTTACCCGTCTATCACCCTCCTTCTGACATTTCCTATATCTAACCATCCTTTCTTATCACTTCCCCCCTCCATGTAACCCCCTGCGCAATAGTGGCAGTGGAATGCCTTGCTCGGGGTGAAACGATTATAAAAAAAAATATGATGGGTTCACTGTACCATTCCAGTAAGTACCTAACTTATGTTATCCTCTATCGTCATAAGAACCAGATCAAGCCGAAAATGGGTTACTGCTGCTATATGTAGGTAGGTGCTGCCCAGTCTCGATAGAGTTAAACATTGTCTCTGCATCCTTGTTTTTACACACTGCAACCCTTTTCTCACGGGCAAAATGTCGCAAGCCTCTCGCTGCTCTATCGGTATTTCTCTTGAAAGTGTTCAGACAAACTACATTCCTTAGTTTCACTAGTTTTAACCTTCATGGCTAAGATCCAGCATGCTACACACATTGTAGTGAACCACTCTCATTCTCTTCATAACGCTCTTGGTGAGATATGTTCCACTCAAGTAACATCTTCCAATGAAGCGCTGCTTTGTGGAACTGACTCCAAAGAGAATGCTTACCCGATCACTAAATTTAAATCTCTTCAAGAAAAGTATTCAGATGAACTACATTTCTTAGTTCTAACAGTTCTAACCTTCATGGCTAAGACCCGCCATGCCATGCTGATTGTAGTGAACCGTTTCATTCCATTGGTAAGATATAACTTCTACTCAATCAGCTTTTTCTCATGAACCACTGATTTGTGGAAATTAATCCCAAGGGGATGCTTCCCTAATTATTACAATCTTAACTTGTTCATATCTAGGCTTAACCATTATCTTCCCCGCATATGCCCATTAAATATGCCTTTTACTATATAATCATCTACCTTTCCACCCTACAACCTCTTTCCTACAAACAAAACATCGCAAGTCCTTCACTGCTCTATCGGTATTTTTGTGGAAAGTGTTCAGAGGAAGTACATTCATTAGTTTCACCACTACTAACATTCATTGCTAGGTCTCGCACATTGTAGCGAACCAACCACATTTCCTTTGTATTCCATTTGTAAGACGGAAGTTTTGCTCATGTAGCTTTTTCCCACAAAACTTTATGTTGTGGAACCAACTTCCAAGTGTATGCTTCCCTGATCATCACAATCTCGATCTGTTCAAGACTTCTTCCTCTTCTATGTGCCCTGTCCCTTCAGGACGTAGGCGATCATGGCTCTCCACGTCTCCCTATCCCTTGTGGCTCTTAGTATGTTTGCTCCTGTTGCTCCTGGCAACCCCCGTTCCGTCATCCACCTGATCAGGCCCTGCAAATATGTTATCCGCTGCCTTCCTCTGTCTCTCCTTCCTTCTATCTGTCCAGTCAGTATCAGGTTCTCCAGGCTCTCCTTCCTCATTGCATGTCCCAGGAACTTCAGTTGTCTCTTCCTGATGCTCAGCATCAATTTCCTTTTTGTTGCCATTCTTTTTAACACCTCGTTGTTGCTTGTATGTACAGAAGTGATTAGTAATGTAGTTTGTCCACGATATCCGTAGAATCCTTCTGTAGAACCACATTTCGGCCGCTTCTAGTTTTGTCCTCATTTTCGATGATATTGTGAACCATTATCTTCACACATATCCGCATAAGTTGTACCAATTAACTCTTACCCGGTACCCCGCTACCTTGAGTTGTTACTGGGCTTTCTACCGAGTGAACAGTTTATACATATATATGTGTGTGTGTGTGTGTGTGTGTGTGTGTGTGTGTGTGTGTGTGTGTTCGTTTTGTGGTGTAATGGATATCGGCTAGGAACAAGAAAACAGGGTGCTGATTTCAAATTCCTCTTGAATTAGTTTCATTAATTCACGCACAAATACCCTTGGGAAATGTATGAATTCATCTCTTAATCTATAAATAGATAAGTCAAGAGATGAGCAGGTCAGAAAGTCTTATCTATTTATACATGATACCTTGGTCATCAGAAAGACAAAATGGATCACGATATGTGAAGTCACAAGTTTAGCCAAGTGTAGACTCAAAACATGGGTAGCGACACAGATACCATTATGGACACTTAATATATCATACAAAAAGCAAGTAATATTAATAATAACAAAATAAATCTACACTTTAAACAAAACATCCATGTCTTCTTTCACTCTTTCTTTTATATATATGTATATGACAACTGCCACATATTTAATGAAGACTCCAATCTCTTCAATGTTGAAGCTGAGCGACCATCTGCTCACAGATGACTTTGCAAACTGTTTTCACTTCTGCATAGGTATTTTAAACACTCCAAAACATTTCTTTAATGAATTCTAATTAAAAGTGTAATATATCTAAAGAATCACATTCAAAAGTGTTAGGGCGCCGCTCCTATTTGACTACAAATGGACTGTTCCCATTGCTATATATATAGCAATGGCGGATTCTCTACAGGGGAGTCGTGCAGAGTCACTAGACTGACGACTCTACGACACTGTCAGCTCTCTGCCTTCGGGTAGAGGGCGCTCTCTGCTTCCGAGCAGAGAGCATTAACCCAGTCGTGGTTCCGCCGAAGGGTAGAGGCACGACTGGGCAAAAATAGACAGACATTTTTTGGCCGGGCCATATAGCCCGGAAAGCCCAGATATAAACTGACCATGTGTCATATGTTGCCCTTACTGGGAGGGACGACTAAATAATGAGTCGTAGAGAGTCACTTGAGAGTCTCTAATGAGTTACTGAAGAGTCAGTGCGAGTCAGTGAAGAGTTAATCACACTTCCGGTGGCGTACCGGAAGTAATCACGTATACACACGTCTTACGACGGATTGGACTCTTGTATCTTTCTATTGTAAATATTACTAATCACTTCTGTACATACTAACCGTCTTTCCGCGGAATACAACTTATATTCTGATTCTGTTGTTGAGTTATTCATTTATACTTGGCGACATAACAAAAAGTAAGTGGCAGATGTCTATAAAAAGGCACTGTTGATAATTTATGGCTAATTTGTTTAAATTTCAAAGTTTAAATGCAACATCAGTAGCCATTTCTATGTCCTTACTTCCCATCATTATTTTATCCTTTCTTCAACATCCCCAATAACTTGTTTTACTCTCTAGTTGTAATCCCCTGTGCACCAGTGTCAGTCCTGCCTTGAAATGATTATTAATTAAAAATGGGCAGACTATTGTTTGTGTTTTTTGTCAATAATAATAACTTATATGACACACTAAAATAAGTAACCAAGTAATCGTTTTAAGTTTTCTTACTATCGGTGTTCTCTTTTAAAAATAAGATTATTTCCTATCCAAACAAGGAGCACATTCTGACTTTCTTTACCTCTATGGTTGCCTAGGCCATCAACTATGAAGTTAAAAATTGTTTTCTTAGCAGTACAACGCTATTATCTATGCTGACCTATATATATATATATATATATATATATATATATATATATATATATATATATATATATATATATATCCGAGTGAATAAGGAACGAAGAAAAAAAAAATTTTAACAACGTCCAAAACATTAATTTAAAACAGTGCTCGATATATAATATATAGAGCTGTGAATATTTATTAAAAATGATATTTTAGAATATGTACAAATTTTATATATATATATATATATATATATATATATATATATATAACTGTAAATTTATCTTTAAACACGTCTCTTCTGTAAATTTATCTTTAAACACGTCTCGAAAAAACCACCGAGTATATATATAAATGGATTGGTATATATATATATATATATATATATATATATATATATATATATATATATATCCGAGTGAATAAGGAACGAAGAAAAAAATTTTTTTAACAACGTCCAAAACATTAATTTAAAACATTGCTCGATATATAATATATAGAGCTGTGATTATTTATTAAAAATTATATTTTAGAATATGTACAAATTTTATATATATATATATATATATATATATATATATATAACTGTAAATTTATCTTTAAACACGTCTCGAAAAAACCACAGAGTATATATATAAATGGATTGGTATATATATATATATATATATATATATATATATAGCTTTGAATTTTGAAAAATTTCTCTAATTTATATAAATATATATATATAACAATGTGTGTATAAATGTGGGTGCTAGCATCCTATTGTAGGACACGTTCTTTTAAAAGGAGGTTTTATTTGATTTGGAGGAAGTGAACATACTCAGGGTGCCGGTGAGAATTTAAACGTTTTTTTTTTATTTTCAACATTCATTTAATATTGGCTCAAAAGGAAATTTCTGAAAGCTATCGAAAAATGTGGGAAGCTATGAACACATTTAGTCTTCTGTTTCATTCTCAGATGAATTAGAATGCTCATAGATTGAGGCCAACAGGAGAAATTTAGTCTTCTATTTCCTTCTCAGCTCAAATAGCATCATCAGCGACTGAAACCAAGGGGATAAATTTAGGTTTCTGTTTCATTCTCAGTTGAATTATCCTTTAAAAAAAAATTACCGTTCTGTTTGTTTTTCAGCTCATTTTGCACAATTATACATTTAGACCCAATGAACAAATTTAGTTTTGTGTTTACTTCTCATTTGCTGCAAAATGTAATTGACTTGAATCACTTACTTTAGCACTGTGGTTGCATATTAGTAATCAGCGACAAAATTGTTGTATTATTCTCTTATTTAGCTCTTTTCATAGTTGTGTAATGATTAACAAGCTGGTCAATCAAATAGTTGCAGCTATGTAAAGTGCTTGAACCCAAGAATACTGCAATTTTATCCTTAAACCTAAGTTAGCTGTGAAACAACATCTAGATCTATCTTTCGCCGTGGTAACCGAGCAAACCCAATAGAAGGCATGTGAGGCACTCATGCTACAGCGGTTGTCCAAATAATATGAAGAATAAAATATGTATTGATGGAGTTTGTTTGCTCCACTAATGGGAATATATATATATATATATATATATATATATATATATATATATATATATATATATATGTGTGTGTGTGTGTGTGTGTGTGTGTGTGTGTGTGTGCACAACCGGCCATAATTATTAGCCACCCCAGTGTTTTAAAAAAATGATGAATTTCATACTATTTTTTTAGTATTTATTACCAAGTGAATAATTGTAAATGAAAACAGAATGGTTCTGTTGTTAATATTGCACAATAACATGTGCATCAAATGAATTTATAAATATTTAATAATTACCAATATTGCAGTTTCATCAATGAAAGAATGAAGAAACTTTTGGGTGATTCGAACTAGTTCATCTTTGCTTCCTTGCCTTGTAAAATTTTGCAAATTAATATAAACAAAAGAAGAATTCTATTTTCATTTGGCAATAAATACTAAAAATATTATGAAATACATTATTTCTTCTAAAAAAACTAGGGTGCCCTGAAAATTATTGCCGGTAGAAATATATATATATATATATATATATATAAACTTATTTATAAATGGAACTTTATTTAATAGATAGATAGATAGATAGATAGATAGATAGATAGATAGATAGATAGATAGATAGAAACTGACTGACATCTAAACTTATTTATAAATGGAACTTTGTCTCTATGTGTGTGTGTGTGTGTGTGTGTGTGTGTCCGTTACCTATAGACTCCGAAACGGCTGAACCGATTTTCTTGAAAATTTGCACAGTTGTACTATAAGCATCTGTGAGTGTTCTTAGCTAGGTTTTGTGTTGAGGTACCCCGATGAATATCGAAAATCGATAATCGAAAAAATCGGGTTATAGAAGGAGTGGTCCGATTTTAATCAAATTTGATACACTCATAGACAAATACATAAGAAACTATATTCAGAAGTTTCAAGGTTGCAGTTCTTATAATAGTGCAGAAAATCGATAATATATATATATAAAAGCTTTCATTACACCCGAGCAACGCCGGGTTATACTGCTAGTATATATACAAAATTTAGAACATGTGCAATCTACAAACTACTACAAAATTGTACATTTTGTTTCGACATTGAAAGAACAATGTCTTATCAGGTAGTTAACAATGATGGTAATGAATGTTTTATTTGTAAAAAATTATTATAAGAACAACACTACTTCCTTTTATTTTTGGATTTTTTTTCCATACGAGGTAAAGAGATATTAAAAAAAGAGAAAGAAAGAGGAAAGAAAAGTTCAGGAAATAAGATGAGAAATCAAGAAAAGGAAAAGAAAGAAGAAAAGAAAAGATACAGAAGAAAGAGAAGTGAAGATGAAAATAAGTGAGAAAATGAAGAAAGGGAAGACCCAATGGAAATGTCAATATTTATATGCATAGAGCATGTCAAAAAATTCAAAAATTTACATTTGTTGAATGGCCATTTCAGCGAGAAATTTCTCGCTTCATCAGCAATGATCGAAAACAAAAATCATATTTGAATTAATCATTTTTTTGTTTTTGAATGTTGCTGATTTTCTCGCTAAAATGGCTATTCAACGAATTTAAATTTTCGAAGATTTGCCAGGAATGCTCAAACTTTGCAAGACTATCACAGTGTAGAATTCCTATGGAAAGAAACAAAACAAAAAACAAAAAACAAAAAAACAAAAACAAAAACAAAAAAAAACTCTAAATGAATTCGGCTAGATATAAAAAATAAAATAAAATTCTAAAATTCCCAGCATCCCTCATTTGTTTGCATGTATAGTTGTACAAAGTTTGAACATGACAAATTTAGTCTGATGAAGTTATGAAAGATGAAATGTATCCCAAGTAAACTTTTAACACTTTGGCATATATATATGAAAAGTGTATGTATATATATATATATATTGTGTGTATTTTGGCAGCATTTTTTCATTAATGCAGGTTTCATTGAATAATATAGACAAGTTTTGTCTATTAATTTTGTGTAGGATCCGTTCATACCGTCTGATATACTTGATGGTGATGTCGTTGAAAGACAAATGTGTCAAGATATTCTTTCGCTATTTCAATTTGCCTTTTCACAAGGCTCCATTTATATTTCAAGGTGGTGATGGTGTGTTGGGCTGCTGGATCATATTGTCTATATTATTCAATGAAACCTGCATTAATGAAAAAATGCTGCCAAAATACACACAATTTAAATTACATGATCCATGGGCGATCATGTCTCGAAAGCGTATATCACATATGGCACTTGAGTGAATAAGAAAAAATGCTTAGAGAAAATGAAACTCACAGGGCGAACAGAGGAAAGGAGATACAGGGGAAAGCAACGCATGATATACTTGATGAGCTTGAGCAGATGGATGGCAGAGCAGAGTTTGGGAGAGGTGTTATGAGCTCAAGAGATAGGAAGATGTGGAGGACCATGATCGTCTACGTCCTGAAGGGACACAGCACATAGAAGAAGAAGAATTAATTTTTACAAAAATGATTTGCATTTTTAAGTATACTAATTTAAAAACTTCTAAATCTTTTAAAATTCTGTATTAAGCTAAATGTAAGGTCAATAGACACCTCCTAACACACTAACTCGCTTCCATTCTTTCAAACACTCTTCCCACCCACCCAACTATCTATCACCCCCCTTCTGACATTTCCTATTAACCACTCTTTCTATTTACCTCCCCTATGTAGCCTCAAGCGCAATAGTGGCAGTGGAATGCCTTGCTTGGAGTGAAACGATTAAAAAAAAAAGAAGCTGTCCCGGTTAAGTGATATGGTTATGAAAGAAAAAAATATATTTACTAATCATAAATAGGAAAGATTACCATAATTAAGTTTTTATTAAGTATTATGTTAAGGGAAGTAAATCGGGAAGTAAAAGAATAAAAATTAAAATCTATGCTCAGTTGTTACTCAATAAATAAGATCAGTAAAAGTATAGGTTAAAAAAGTTCAATCCGTATGGTTGTCGTAATTTTTTTTTTAATCATTTCACCCCGGGCAAGGCGTAAATGCCACTGATGTGCGGGGGGGGGGGGGCTACATAACAGAAAGAAAATTAATTAGAGGAGGGAGAAGAGGATTACAAACCAATTAGAAAGAATCAATAGAAAGATGAAAATGCAGGTGTGATGACAGTTGCAAGTGGGGAGAGAAAGGGAAGGATATACAGGGTGGGGGAAGAGCTAGAGTCAAGTGGTTAGTAGATGAGTATTGACATTGCATTTAAATTTCTGGAGGTTATGGCCGTCAGGAAAGCAAGAATATGGGAGCGAGTTCCACAGGCGGGAAGTGCGAGAGAAGAAAGCGGCATGAGTAGAATTGTCGTCTGCATTTGGCTTACCTAACTGTGAATGGGTAGGACCCAGTTGCCATTCTGGTTGCACAAGTAAACACCCGTTGAGGAGGCACCAGTGACTTAAGTTCGTCTGAGCAGAAGCCATGAAAGTACTTATTTTAATACTATAGTGATTAAAAAATGGGAAAGAAAGCTTCTGTCAAAAAGAAATCAGTTTTGGATTACATTTAGAGGATTTATATTACAATTTAACATTTAAAATTTAAAAATTTGCTTATGAATTCCTTATGTAAATTTAAAAGCAGATTTTGTTTAGGATACTTTATAATTTTAATTGTTTTCAACTAAACATAGATTGCATCTATTCTAAAAGTTTTTGAGAGTGTGGGCTGAACCTGTTAATCTCCAACTTACTTTGGGGTTTAGTCCCTCTTCTTTCATTTCCCAAAATCTTCAGGAAAGGGATATTTGGAATCTGATATTGGGTTAGAAAGTGAGTGTTTGTGAGTATAGTATCATTGTTTAAATTCTCCTGAAGAAATACCAATGTAAATTTGGTAATTCTTGTTATTTGTCGAGGATATTTGGGCTTTGTAAATTGTCTGGGTAGACCTACATTTTCCTTCCACCAGATAGTAGTTAACAGACCTACAATTTCAAGAATTTCATATACCTGTTTTAGTGTCAGTATTATCTAAATTCTTTAAAATTTGATTATTATGGGAATTGATAATACTGTCCATATTGTGAGTGCAGGGTTAACTAATTTTAAGAGTATTTCTATTGAAGGTTTGGTGTAGTGAATTATTGCCATGGAAATGTCTACTTACTAGTTTAAGAGAATATTTTCCTATATTAATATTAGATAATCTATAGAATATTACTTTCCATTTACTGTTTATTTTTTAGCACTAAATGGTTCAGAATTAATAACAGGTTTTCCATATACCAAATTATTCTTGAAACCGCCATCCTGAAAGGCCTTGTTGTACAATTTCTTTTTTTTTTTTTTAATCGTATCACCCCGAGCAAGGCGGTAACACCACTGATGTGCATGGGGCTACGTAATAGTAAAAAGATTGGAAAAGAGAAAGCCGAAAACCACACCCTAAGCAGGGAACAAGGGATGAGCCTCTTAACCTGTTCAATAGACGTGGGTGGAGTGTGAACCGGGCCGATAGATAGATCTATCTATTCCAATTTTCATTGAAAATTTTAAGTTTAGATGATAACCGGTTAATTCTAGTGTTAACATTGTTGAGTATTTGCCTTATAATAGTATTAGGGTGGTTGGAATCGTTAATAATACAGCTGGAGGTATAATTATCTTTGAGATAAGGAGCCATCATTCAGCTTAAGGGTAATGTCTAAACAGATAACTATTTTAGATTAGAGGAAACTTCAATTTTAAAACCAAGAGACTTTAAGCGGTCTAATGATTTTTTATAGATTCTATTTGTTACGGATCAATTGCTATTAGAAATGAACAAAAGGCAATCATCCTGATATAATCCAATTTGTTTACGATATATAAATCTACTTAATGTATCTAATAAGTAGATCCCTACAATATCAGTGACCTGGGCTGAATCATATGTCCCCATACGGACATCAAAGCTATCTTAGGTATCTTTTGTTCAGGTAGAATGATGAAAGGTAAGAACTGATTTTCTAACAGCTAAAATAATTTTAGTTTCTCTGTCTGTAATCTCTACATGATTTTTTGAAAAGCTTTTACAACTACCTAGGCGGTCTTTGAAGATCAAAGGATTTAGATTTATCTTTAATTTTGTTGAACCAATAAAATTTTTTTTTTAATCATCTCACCCCAAGCAAGGCATTCCACTGCCACTATTGCGCATAGGGCTACATAGGGGAAGGCAAAGAGAAGGAGTGGTTAGACATAGGGAATGTCAGGAGGAAGGTGACAGATGAGTAAGGATACCGAGGATGAGGGTTGGGCAGATGGGAAGAGTGTTTGATAGAATGGGAGCAGGTTAGTGTGTTAGGAGGTGTCTATTGACCTTACATTTAAACTCCTGGAGATTGTAGCCGTCGGAGAATCAATCGTGTGGAAGAGAATTCCACAGTCGGGAAGTGCGAGGAAAGAAACTGTTGGAGTAGAAGTTGCGGTTGCATTTTATCGGTTTCACTGTAAAAGGGTGGGATCTAGTTGCTAATCTAGTATCTCGAGCAAATTCGTATTTAGGGGGCACCAGTGATCTAAGTTCATCGGAGAGGAGCCGTGAAAGTATTTATAGAAGAGACACAGGGAAGCCACGTCGCGCCGGTGGGAGAGAGACTGCAGGCGGTCTGCCAAGTCGGTATCTATCACATCACAGACCCTCCTCTGAACCTTATCAAGAAGCCCGAGGAGAATAGCAAGGGCACCCGACCAGATATGTCAGCAGTATTCAATGCACGGGCGGATGGTAGATTTATATATATGCAGGATAGATTTAGACGGAAAAAACTTCCGGGCCCTACACAGAGAACCGACTTTCATAGCAGCGGATTTAGCAATGGATTCGATATAGTCATTCCATTTGAGGTCCGCTGAAAGTGTGAAACCAAGGAGGCGTAGCGTTTTACTCTCTGGGAGGCAAGCCTGGTCCATGCTAATGGGAGGTAGGTGAGATTGTCGATGATGGTTAATTGAGAGTAGCTTCGTTTTAGAAGCATTAAAATTTACTAGCCATTTCTTACCCCAGTCCAATATGGATTGGAGGTCTTTTTCAATCTCGGCTGCGAGGTTAGCTTTGACGCCTACACCAGATTTTTGTAGGAGGCGAGAGTAAACTGTGGTGTCATCGGCGTACAAACCTATTTGGGCTCTTATGGAATCAGGGAGATCATTAATGTATATCAGGAAGAGTGTAGGACCTAAGATAGAGCCTTGGGGGACACCTGCGTTTGTATGGTAGTTCTGGGAGGCATGTCCGTTTAATACCACCTTCATTGTGCGGTTAGAGAGGAATGACTGGATTAGTTCAAACAAATGTCCAGTTATACCATAGCTCCGCAGTTTACATAGAAGGCCAGCATGCCAAATTCTGTCGAACGCCTTAGATATATCCAATGCAACGGTTCGGGCTTCGCCATTCCCGTCGAGTGCCTGGTATATGTACTCGGTGATGGTCGTTAGCATATCAGCAGTAGACCTGGTGAAGCGAAAACCATATTGCTTGTTCGAAAGGAGCCTGTGTGCTGTGAGATGCTGAACCACCTCGGTGTTGATAATGGCTTCGAACACTTTGCCAAAGATCGGAAGAAGGCTGATAGGGTGGTAATTTGCAGGGTCAGAGGGTTCTCCAGTGTTTTTAAATATAGGAACTACAGAGGAAGATTTCCAACAGGCAGGAAAGCAGGAAGCAGATAGGCAGAGGTTGTAGAGATTAGAAAGGACAGAGGAGAGTTCAGGGGCACATTTCTTTAAGACTATGGTTGGGATTCCGTCACCACCGCTCGCTTTGTAAGGGTCAAGTTTTAAGATTATCTTAGAGACAAGCGATGGTGTAATGTGGACATCATTCAGTTGTGCCTCGGTTCTAGGTGAGAAGTCGGGTGTAAAAACTCCAGATGAGTCCAGACTCGAATTGTTAGAGAATCTGCAGGCAAAGCATTCAGCCTTATCTGCTGCGCAGGTGAGGACCTCAAATTTGTTGATTAGCGGGGGTTATTGTGGACTTGCTCTTGTTAAGTACTCTTTTACAGACTCGCCAGTAGTCTTTAGCGCCGGATTTAGAGCACGCTATGCGTTGCTTCATTCTGGCAGCAAACAACATCTTAGCTTCGTTAAGTATCCTTTTACGCTTATTACGAGCTGAAGTGAAAAGGCGCCTGTTTTGGTCCGACGCGTAGTTATGATAGAGTCGGAAGAAATGATTCCGGTGGGCAATGGCAGCCGAGCAAGCGGGTGAGAACCATGGAGACGAATGAGATTTAAGCTGGAATTTCCTAGCAGGGATGAAGGCATCGATGCCAGCCTTAACCCAGGAGGAGACCTCTGATGCACATTCTTCGATGGGAAGACTAAAAACGTTGTTCCAAGGGATGTCACAGAGGAAGTCTCGGAACGAATCCCAGTCTGCTCTTTGATAGCAGTATTATATTCTACTTGTCTGGGTATCATGGGTCGGGCGGGAGTGGAGTGAAATATTGACGGACACTACAGTGTGGTCAGAGTTTCCGAGTGGGCAGAGTTGTCTGGTAGTGCAAGAGTCTGGGATGGAAGTGAAGCAGAGGTCTAGCAGTGAGTCCCTTCCGTTAGGGTTGTCGGAGAAACGCGTGGGGAAGTCCACTACTTGCGTAAGGGATTGGTTGATTGAAAAGTTCATGGTGTGGACACCAGCAGGGCCGGTGACAGCGTTCTTCAGCTACTTGGTGTGGTGGGCGTTAAAGTCACCAAACACGAATACATGGGCAGAGGGATGGGAAGAAATGGCTTTGTCGATATTGTCAGAAATGATGTCAAGTAACGAACAGTCAGAGGAGGAAGGAGAGCGGTAGAGAAAGAAGAGATAGCTAATCGAGCTGAGAAATGAGAGGCGGAAGCACATGAAAGAATGATCTGGGGATTCAAAAGATGACACCCTAGCTAAGGGAAGGTGTTCGCTGACATAGACACAAGCCCATGCATATGAACATTGGAGTCCTTCCTGAAGAGGGGAAGGTAGCCAGCAACGTAGAACTCAGATGAGGGGATAGAAGGGTTAAGATTAGTTTCACATAGGGCTAATATATCAGGTGAGTTATTATGGAGGAATGAATCTACGCTGAGGAAGTTGGTGCCGATGCCGCGTATGTTAGTGAAAGAGATGCAGACAGGTTTGTGCGTTTTCAAATGAGCTGGTTTAGTTTTGCTATTATGTTTGCTTTTTTCCATATTGATTCAGTTAAGGAGAGGTCTTAGAATAGAATCAGTCGGTCAATCGTTTGCAACTTGTGAAGGATGGAGACTGGCGCGGCCTACAACATAATGTGGCCTCGGGGTTGCCCACCGAACGTTCATGCAGGGACGCCCGGCCATGCGCGATATGACACTACAATTACACTTATAGATATTATTTGATTTATCACACTTGATCCAAAGATCCTTGGAGTTTCATAAAGTTCTAATGTCATTTTTTAATAAATTTTGGAAGTGGTTGGATTACTTCTGTAATTTAATTTTGGGAATTATCAAAGTTTTATTCATGATATATATATATATATACTCTCACACCCTGATTGAGCACTCTGGAAGAATGGTAAACTTTGAAAAACTCTAGCTACTCTGGCATGTACGCATCGCTCATTCAGTAAAATGAATTAGATCACACTAGCTATTGGGCGCGTATAATGATAATATATGCGCTAAAAAGTCTGCCTTCTTCCACCGAACGCCCATAGCCCAGAGGCAGAATCGCCGACTGACGCCAATTCGGTCGGGTTTCAATCCTGAGTTAAAAGGCAATCGGAGTCTAACCGTACTGATGAGCTGTGATACAGCGAAACAGATCTGTCTGTGGATGACAATATATATATATATATATATATTCGTAATACACACACACACACACACACACACACACACACACACACACACACACACACATATATAGATATATATAGTTAGTTGCAATGATGTTTCGGGGCAAAATTGCTGATTTTTTTAGTAGTTTACTGGTGGAAAAGCATTTTAGGCAAGCAGATTTTATGTCATAAGGTGCTTGATGTCGAGATAAGGACAAGGCGTTAATAGAATTTATGTAGAAAAACTTGACGCTGAAGAGTGAAGATATTACAATAATGCCCTTCCGAAACTTTCAAGTCGACATGACTGAAATAACATTGTTAAGTGACAAACTTCTCCATGTTAATTATATAGGAAAAATGATAAACCCGTAAAAACGGAGAAGACAAACCAAAAGAATTATCTAATTAATATTAAATAGATAAAGTTAGAGAGTTCCGTACAAAGCAATATGATATATACAGAAGACTTAACACTGTATTTAAACGGTTATAAATCCAGAATTTATTTCAGTAATTGTAAAAATTACAAACTGCTTCTTGAAACCCGAAACATCAAATAGTTTCACTTAACTCAGAATATTAGAAAAATATTCCAGCTAATACGGAAAGGAAATAAAGTTAAGTGAAGGGTAGAGGTGTATACAATTAAACATTGAGGTAACAGATACCGGAAATGTCACAAAAATAAAGAACCCATATACCAAATCACATATATACAAGCAATCTTATAGCAAAAATAATAACAAATAAGATAATGGATAAACAGTATAAAGAAAGAAAGAAATAAACACTTACATGCAACTACAAGGGGCCATATATTTACACAACAATATATACACAATATGCACAATAGTAAAATAACCAAAATAAGGAAGAAATACAAAGAAAAAGTTAAAGAAAAAGGGCCTACATAGTAGAATATAATTACAGTAGGGACTGGTGTTAGAAAAAGAAACTATTGCACATATCAATTCGACATTTAATCTCCTTTGAAGTAGTGCCTTTCTGAAGCCACATACTTCATCCAGCACCATTTCCATTGATGGAAGCATACTTCAAACTCTATTCTTGAAGCTCGTCACATTCTCTTGAATTTCGTCGACGTTTTGAAAATGTGCTTCTTTTAAGTGGATTTTTGAAGTGGAAAAATTAGCAAGAGGCAAGATCTGGGGAATATGGTGATTGTTGAACCTGGGTAATGTGCTTGACCCCAAACTGCACAAGCCATCGTCACTTTTGGAACTTCTGTGATGTAGCGAAACGACCACACTCTACACATTTTCCCTTTGAGCATTGCTGTAAACAATGTAAGTGAGCAAGACCGTTATAATTTAGTGTGTATGCGTGTTACGCGTTAAATTGTAACAAAAGAAAAAAAAGACTGACCAAAACACAGAGCTAAATCACAGACAAATATTTAATTTACAAAAAACACCAAATAAAATATTTACAAATATACAATTTCTGTTGCATTCAAAACAAGAAACACAGAGTTTACTACTGGCGAGTGTTACAAGGAGAGAAGGGGAAGGTAAGGTGGCAAATATCTTTACCTAGTTAAGCTAGCGAAGTAGTTTACGTGCTATACTTTTTGGAAATCCTCAAATGTGTATATAAAGAATAATTATTAGTTTGGGTCAATGAAAAAGTCAAAAATTTCTATTTACCCACTTAGTACCCAGAGGTTCTCTTTCAGATGGTCGGCAACTTTTCGTAGAGGTTCTTTCGGCTAGATATACAAATCCCGAATCGGGCCGGAGTTGATAATGTCAGCAAATCCTTTTAACAACTCACTACTCTCTTCTCAAAACCTATTTTTATAGGGGCTAACACCTAATTTGAATATCTATACAATCATTTAGAATTTTCTAGATTTTACTGGAATATTCTACAATCTTTCAAAACGTTCTATTTTTAATTTCTTTATTTAACAATTACTTCATGAATTAAAACTTTTTTGTAATAACAAGTAGGACTCAATAGAATCCCTTTAGATATTATTAATATTATTTTTTATATAAACAGAGTTCAACAGAATTCAAGGCCAGTCTGTACCAAGTTTTTTTTATTGCGCATACTTTAGCTCGATTACCAATCCCTATACTTGTTGATCAAACTTGACACTATAAAAAAAAAAACATCACCCTTGCGCTAATAAAATGTTTATATATATATTTAAAAGGCTATATGTGAGTCTGTGTGACTGTTCCCTATGCACGTCTACATTTTTAAAGCTACGCCATTCAAACTTTCTAGGGACCCATATCTACCGGGAAGCCAGTTCGACACATAGTTTTAGTGTTTAAGTTCGGCAATTTTCCCTTTCGCACTTTTTGGTCAATGAAGCCGATTGTTTACATTTGCTCCGTAAAACATCTAAGATCTAAGATTGTTGCTGAATTACGCCACAGAAATCAAATCAAATCGACTAAAATGTTTTTTTTTATTAAAAAAAGTAAATAAATAAAAAATAGGCCTTTTTATTTAATTTCTATTCCGTCATTTTAAAAAATCATTTAGCCAACAAAAAATGTGAATATTTCCCCCGTAATTTTGAAACAAAAGAATTTTTTTTATTTAAAAAAAAAAGTGTTTTTTCAAACAAAAACAAAATATGTAAACTAAAAAGTGGCATCTTCTCCTACTAATAAATGTTCTGAGTTGCCCGGGCAACGCCGGGCTACGATGCTTGTATACCATAAAAGTAAAACGAGAAATTTTGTTTCGTTACCATACCAACAGTCCCAACGAGTATTTATCCACATTTCAAATTGAGCGGAATATAGCACAAGGCTATATTTAAAAGGGAACCTCTTGTGTATATGGAATTAGTAAAAAAAAAACTTGCTCAGTCTCCCTCGTCACTTCCTTGCTGGGACGCCTCAGACATCAAATACTTGCCCTGATTCCACATTACAGTGGAATGGGAGAAATTCCTGTGAAGTTGCTTAATAGAGCTGAATATATGTAGAATTAAAAACCATGAATTTAAGAGTTAATTAAGCATAGCTTAGTCTGACACAAGGCCATGATTATGTGAGGTACCAAATAAGGATCAGTCTCTTGACATTAGCAATCCTCTCCCAGACTACGTTGTGAACTATTTTTTTTACAGTAAGTTTATATGCAGATAGATCTATATATAGGTAGTTCCTAAGATATAAAAACGTAATCATGAGGGTACCCAATGAGGATCACAATAAGCCTTTATGCAGATATAGAGATATTTATTAGGTTTGTTTGGCATAAATACATAATCATATAAGGTATCCAATGGGGATCGATAACCTGGGAGATTATCAATCTGCAAAATTATTCTGATGTACAGTCTATTATTCTGATGTACAGTCTATATATATATATATATATATATATATATATATATATATATATATATATATATATATTCCTCGGGTTACGTCGTTTAGAGTTAAGTCGTTTTCTATTATATATTGTTTGACAAAAAATATATGCAAAAATAAGAATCAAGTTTAAGTCATTTTCTTCGACTTTACGTCTGTCCGCCACAAATACTGAAGTCGTAATATTACTAGAAAAGCGTTAAAAACACATAAAATCATGTTACTATACAATAAATTAGAATAAAAATATATAAAATCATATTAAAATAATTAACATAAATCAGTTTCTTTTCTACTATCGTAAGATAATTTTAATAACTATATTTTTTATTTAACTTTATAAAATCATTTTACTGTAAAGATCGCCAAATTGTAAACATCTGCATGTATGTACGTACATGTAAATTTAGATTTTTTCTGTACTATATTAAAAACTAAAATTTATTTGTAAGCTTAAAATAGATTCTTATTAACCGTATATTATTAAAAATGCATTTATGAATAAAATACAGAACTGGGAATGGTTATTTGTGGTTTAGCCTAGTGACAAGTAAATTCGGAGACAAGTAAATTCAACTTGTCGCCTCTCCTGGAACAAATTACCGATTTAAGGTGAGGTGTACCTGCAGTTAGCCTTTGAGATTTAAAAAAGAAATCGCTAGACTGGCGGTCGAGAGCGAGGGAAAATTTACTCGCCCCCAAGTCATTTTACTCGATCGACTCCGTTTTCTTAATAGTCGTCTTACGTAAACATAGCGTGAATCGCTGACGGAAAACAAAAAATGAAATTTTAATTAAAATTTCGAATGTGTTAGACAAGATTTTAAAATTTAAAAAAAATATTGACAAGAAAATTTGATCTTTCCTGTTAATAAATATTTTAATGATAAAACTTTGTTTTTATTAAGTTTGAGCCCTTTTAACATCATGATATGCTGGGCGTTTTTTTTTGTTTTTTTTGGCAATTGAGTGGAGGTGCCTAAATTCGTAGTTTCTTCCTTCTGTTTGACTATAACCTCCATTTCATAGATGATAAAAAATAATAAATCTGATTTTCTCAACCATTTTCTACTTGTATAATTTGTTTTTCGGTGCGTGGCTGAAATAAGTATGCGTATTTTTTTTTTTTTTCAGATGTTCGCTTTTACTTTCCGTAGAAACATAGATGTTGAGTCAAGGATAATTTTTTAAAATGAGTTTCTAAAAATCTGTGAGCGTCTTTAATCTGGGCGACAGAGACATTTTGACTCCACTCTGGAAAGGTTAACTTGGGTTGTAAAAGAAATCAGATTTCCTTTTTATTATTTTTAAAGGGACACTTTAAATTGCGAGATTTTTAATCAACCGCGGGCGAGTAAAGCAATAAACTTTAAATTGCTCAATTAAGTTTTTAATCGACTGAGTCGATCGATCGAGTAAAATCTCAAAGGCTGTTTGCAGTGTCATTTGCTATGCTAGTTTGGCATAACGAAAGATATACTTATGTGAAGTACCCGATGAGGTTCAATGACCTGGCGGGCGGAGTATCACTGTCTGATTTTACTTCACATTGTGTCTCTATACAGATATAGATGCATTTATTACGCTAGTTTGGTACAAAAACATAATCATAGGAGGTACCCGATGAGGATCAATTTCCGTGACAGAATATATCTCTACCTTGCTAACAACTAATTCACAGTGAGTCTATATACATATATAGATGTATTTATGACGCTAATTTGACGCAAAAAACGTTATCACAAAGGGTTCCCAATGAGGATCAATCTCTTGACAGACTGTCAGACCAACTTATTAATTACTACTTCAGCGTGAGTCAATATATGGATATATTTACTAGCTAGTTTGATATAAAAGGTTTGTAACAAAACCATAATCACGGCAGGTCCCCTGTGAGGATTGATTTCCTAACTGTGGTAATGGTCTATGAGACTAGCTTGCTAACCAGTGTTCCAAAGCGAGGCCGTATTATTGACAGGGTAGATATTCTTAGACTGAAAGATTTCTGCCTCTGCTTTTGCGTTGACGGCTTATGCGTACAGACAGACGAGGCTTACGTCTAAATAAGGCGCCGTGTTCAAGATAGTCTCGGGTGCGGGTGGACTATAGGTGTGGCGGGTATACGGCAGACATTTCAAGTGAAGTGCTGATCTGATTTTTATTTCTGGTGGTTTGCTATGATAGTAAGAGCTGCAGAACATTTCTGTTTCTGGAATGCTTCTGCGCACTGATAATAGATACCGCCAAAGATTTGCTCAAAAATGAACAAACCTGAAGAAGAAGAAAAAATCCTTAAACTTAATAAAATCAAAGGTGTATCGTCAATATTTGCCAGTTATTAAAAGGAAAGACCAAAGGACTTTTTATTATTAAATTATATTTTTTAAATCTTTTTTAGAAATTTTAAAATTTTGTCTAAAATTTTCGTTTTTCTTGCGTCAGCGGGTGAAAATAGAACTGGGGAATTTTAGCGATTGTTTTTAGAAATTCTTTCAAAAATCAAATAATTACTGGATTTTAATGAAACTTTCAGGACTAATTCATAAATGGATTAAGTTATTTTTTAAACTTTCTTTTTGAAAATCTTGACAAAAAATATTTTTCCAGGTCAACCCAACACATTTATTTAATTTTATATTTCGAGAAATTCTTTTTTTTCTGGTTTAATGTTCATATTAGTTAAAAGCAGTATAACGCAGAAAGTAATGGCAACCGACTGCGGGATAATCTTCTGCCCAGTCAGTCATGTCTCTTTCGAGACATGATCGCCCAAGCGTGTATCACGTATGGCACTTAACTGACTGACTGAATTTAATTGTTTTAATCATGATTAAGGCTTCTACTGGTCATAAAGTGGGGGATCGTTTTTCTATTGTTATGAAGTAATAAACTGATCCCCCACTATTTACTACTTAATAATATAATACATCTCTTCCCCCTCTAGCTATAAGTCAAATAACAGGACAGACTGGGTTCTATAGCCTTGGTCGGCAACCAGTCTACCGCAGAAAGCAATGGCAACCTACTGCGGGATAATCTTCTGCCCAGTCAGTCATGTCTCTTTCGCCATGTGATACACGCTTTTGCCATTTGTGATACAGCGTGTATCCCATATGACACTTGAGTGTATAAGAAAAAAGTGCTTAGAGAAAATGAAACCCACAGGGCGGACAGAGGAAAGGAGATACAGAGGAAAGCGACGCATGAGATACTTGATGGGCTTGAGCAGGTGGATGACAGAGCAGGGTTTGGGAGGGGTGACAGGGGAAGGAGTGTTATCAGCTCAGGTGATAGGGAGATGTGGAAGGTCATGATCGCCTACGTCCTGAAGGAACATGGTACATAGAAGAAGAAGAATTAATATTTACAAGAATGATTTTCATTTTTAAGTAAAATAATTTAAAAACTTCAAATCTTTTAAAATTCTGTATTAAGCTAAATGTAAGGTCAATAGACACCTCCTAACACACTAACTCGCTTCCATTCTTTCAAACACTCTTCCCACCCACCCAACTATCTATCACCCCACTTCTGACATTTCCTATATCTAACCACTCTTTCTATTTACCTTCCCCTACGTAGCCCCAAGCGCAATAGTGGCAGTGGAATGCCTTGCTTGGGGTGAAACGATTAAAAAAAAAAAAAAAAAGCTGTCCCGGTTAAGTGATATGGTTATGAAATAAAAAATATATGTACTAATCATAAATGGAAAAGATTACCACAATTTGGGGAACTCCAGTATTTTCAAAAGTATTTTGAATTTCTTTAAGTGTGCCGATGTTTGCAATTACGGACATCCATACACAACATTATCTGAGAATAAGAGCGTTAAAGCAAGACGGTGATGCCACTGATGCACAGGGGGCTACATAAGAGTAAAAGATAAGATAGGAGGGGAGCAAAGAGAATGATGAACCAGAGGGTGTCAGAGAAAGGGCAACAGAATGATGGGAATACAGCTGTGATGACAGTTGCTAAGGTAGAAAGAAAAGTAAAGATGCACGGGGTGATGTAGAAAGAACTGAAGTCAAGTGGATAAGAGATGTGTATTGACATTGCATTAAATTCATGGAGGTTGTAGCCGTCAGGTAAGCAAGTATTTACGCGTAAATCCCCTTGGGAAAGATATTAATCCGTCTCTTTCCTCCAGTTATGGGTCAAATAACAGGACAGATTGGGTTCTATAGCTTTGGCTGGCAACCAGTCTACCGCAGAAAGCAATAGCAACCTACTGCAGGATAATCTTCTGCCCAGTCAGTCATGTCTCTTTCGAGACATGATCGCCCAAGCGTGTTTCATGGTACTTTACTGACTGACTGATACTACATTGAATAATATTTTTATACATGTGTGTAATCTCAAGTGTATATTTATTAATTCACATACCTGAGAATCGCCGACTGACGCCAACTCGGTCGGGTTTCAATCCTGGGTAAAAGGCAATCGGCTGTCTAACCGTACTGATGAGCTGTGATACAGCGAAACAGATCTGTCTGCGGATGACAATTTACGCTCTCACACCCTGATTGAGCTCTCTGGAAGAATGGTAAACTTTGAAAAACAGTAGCTACTCTGGCATCTACGCATCGTTCATTCAGCAATGAATTAGAACACTCTCAGCTATTGGGCGTGTATAATGATAATATACACGCTAAAAAGTCTGCATCCTTCTTTCGAGCGCCCGTAGCTCAGAGGTAGAATCGCCGACTGACGCCAATTCGGTCGGGTTTCAATCCTGGGTAAAAGGCAATCGGCTGTCTGACCGTACTGATGAGCTGTGATACAGTGAAAAAGATCTGTCATATATATATATATATATACATTTAGAAATTATGAGATGAATATGTTATAATATCACTACAAAAGTAGCTACAAGACACAAGAAGTGTCGAAACAAAATAGCTACTTTTGTAGTGATATTATAACATATCCATGTTATAATTTCTGAATAAATGTTATTAGCTCTACTTTGTATTGAGTACTTTTTAAGAATAGTGTTACTTTGGATACGGAATATTATTCCATCCATCCATCCATCCATCCATATATATATATATATATATATATATATATATATATATATATATATATATATATATATAAATGCTTTTATAAATCATTGTAATAAAAAATTACAATATATATTTTTTGGGAAAGGTTTGAATCAATCTATGTATTAAATACTAAAATTTGTATCTGGAAAAATCAGTGTTATCCTTTAAAAAAAATTATTCACTATTCAATCGCAAAACAAAATCATTCTTACAACAGAAAATGCCTAGGCTTTAAATAAGAAAAAAAACGGCTCATAAGCCGTAAGAAATACAAATATATTCTGCCCTGAAATGAGATATAGCCAACCAAAGACTTCGGAAAACATAACTAAAAGAAAAAAAAGTGACAATTTGTTCTTTTGCAGCTATTCGCAATCATCGCAGACCAAGGAATCCTCTGAAAAGGCCACTTCCAGAACTCTTTTGAACGCCTAATAAAACGCCATAATTCTTCCGTCATCATTCCTTAACAACAACATTTTTCGATACTACAGGTTAAGTATCCTTTATCTGAAATTTCGAAATCCGAAAAACTCTAAAATCCGAAAGTTATTCAGATCCCCCACTAGTTACTACTTATTAATATAATAATATAATCTCTCTTCTCCCTCAGCAGGATAGATTGGGATCTATAGCCTTGGTTGGCAACCAGTCTACAGCAGATAGTAATGGCGGTCTACTTTAGGAAAATCTTCTACCCAGTTAGTCATGTCTCTTTCGAGGCATGATCACCCAAGCGTGTATCATGTATGGAACTAAACTAATTGATTGACAGAAAGTACAATATATTATTCTTACGTGAAATTTTAATTTCTCCACTTAAAAATCCGTGTGAGTATTACATGACTAGTGCCATTGCCTATCTTTGTACGTATACAAAAAATTCTTCTATTTGTGCCGTGTCCTTTCAGGACGTAGGCGATTATGGACCTCCACTTATCTTTATCCCTTGTTAGTTTTAACACTTTTTTCTTTGTATCTCTCCTAAACTCTGCTCTGTCATCCACTTGCTCAAACCTATCAAGTATGTCTCGCGTTGTCTTCTCTTTCTCTTTCCCTCTATCCGTCCCGTGAGTATTAGATTCTCGAAGGCGTCCTTCCTCATTACATGTCCCAGAAAATTCAGCTGTCTCTTCCTGATGTTAATTTTAGTCTTCCTTCTTGTTTGCATCCTCTCAAAAACTTCGTCGTTGCTCACATATTCTTTCCATGGCATCCATAGCATCCTTCTGTTGAACTACATTTGTGTTGCTTCGAGTCTCTCCTTCATCTTTGAGAAGACTATCCGGCATTCGTTGCCATATACACCCTTGTGCAAGTTAACTGAAACAACTGCTTTAGTTTCCTTATTTTTAACATACGGTCAGCTTTAGACCCACTGGAGTGACAGGGTGTAATCGATTTCTATTTTTTTCCACAGATTAGGTCATTTGCAGTGGAGTGCAGTAATATTAATCTACTTTCGGGGTATATGAAGAAATTTGTTCGGCCTTGAAAAATATTGTCATCCGTGATTACTTCAGATTTTTTTATCACGCTAAGACACTATTGACTCGTCTGTCGGTTAGTTGTTCTACGGCCATTGTGTGCGATGGACATTACTCCAAAGAAGAGTACGAACATTGTAACGCTGCACGAACACATTGGCAAGCCTTACAGAGAGATCGCGGATATTGCTGATGTCAGTTTTTTTAACTGTCAGTTGTGTCATTAAAGCGAAAAAAGAAACTGGATCCATCAGTCTAAAACCTAAAGGAAAATGCGATCGGAAGAGAAAAACAACACCAAGAGACGACGTTAACGTGATCAGGGAAAGTGTGAAAGATCCTAGGAAGACATCTGTTTTGTTTCAATTAGTTTGCACAAGGCTATTGGAAGGCAGGTATCACATAACAGTCCAGTACGCTTTTCTTTTTTCCAACAAAATCCTCTTGTCTCTCAATATTCTACTGAGCTTTTGAAATGTGTTCTTGGTTATTAAATTTTATATAAAGGGCATATGTTATTGATATAAAAACACTAACTTCAAGGTATATGTATAAGCTGTGTTATGAAATATAAACGGATATCGTGCTTATACTTGGGTACCATTCCCAAGGTACCCCATTTTATAGATGCTGCGTACAAATTATATTGCCTGTATTTGAAAATCCGAAAAAAAAAAAATCCTGAAATTCGAAGCACTTTTATTTTTAATCATTTTACCCCAAGCAAGGCGGTACCGCCACTGATGTGCAGGGGCTACATAAGAGAGTTAAAGTTTCATACAGTGGGACAAAGTCCAACCAGCTACAGTGAGTGAAAGAGAAAGGGCAAGAGAAGAATGTGAACACAGGAGTGAAGGCAGTTGCGAAGGTAGAGAGAAAGGAAAAGAACAAGATACACGGGGTGATGTGAAAAGGGCTGGAGTTAAGTGGATAAGAGATGGGAACTGACTTTGCATTTAAATTCCTGGAGGTTGTAGCTG
This sequence comes from Ascarosepion bandense, assembly GCA_037127315.1. Taxonomy (NCBI): domain Eukaryota; kingdom Metazoa; phylum Mollusca; class Cephalopoda; order Sepiida; family Sepiidae; genus Ascarosepion; species Ascarosepion bandense. Next base: position 585,644 of record JBBBDQ010001675.1, read on the forward strand.
TCAGGAAAGCAAGTATATGGAAGGGAGTTCCACAGGCGGGAAGCGCGAGAAAATAAACCGATGGAGTAGAATTGTCAGCTGCATTTGTTTGATCTAACTGTTAATTGGTGAGACCTTGTTAACAGTCTGGTTGCCCGAGTAAATTATTGTGGAAGGAGCACCAATGACCTAAGTTCATCAGAGCAGAAGCCATGAAAATATTTATAGAATAGACTGAGGGAAGCCATATCCTGCCGATGAGAAAGTGGCTGGAGTCGAGCTGCCAGGTCGGGACCAATCACATTACAGATTCTCCTTTGGAGCCTGTCGAGAACACTTAAACGAACAGCAGGGGCGCCTGACCAGATATGACAACATTATTCCATGTACGGTCGAATGGTTGATTTGTATATGTGCAAGATGGATTCCTGGCCCGACAGCGTGACCCAACCTTCCTAGCAGTGGAACTTCCGGTTCCAGGAATTTTGGATAAAGGATTCTCAATCTGTACTACGAATGACCTCAACACAATAACGACTTGTGAACTTTCTCTGCATTCAATTAACCAAAGACGTTTTTTAAGTTCCATTTTTCACATAAACCTTTTTTTATTTACTTAACTTGATTTTTTTATTAGGCGCTCAAAAGATTATTTTAAGGAAGCATGTATACCTGTCTTCCATTTACAATTAAATCTGTTCTAAATATATTCTTTCTGTCAAATTTCACATTGAAGAAGAATCTTTCCATCTTGTTCTTGTACGTCTAATGACCAAGCTTTTTTTTTTCTGTTTTCTTTTTTTATATGAAATTAATTTCCATTCATGATCATGTGAGTTTTCTTCAGACACTTCAGCAGAATCGACGCCAGAATGACCATGATTTTTTCCATTCGATCTCTTTCTTGTCTAAAGATTCCCAGTATAGTAAAAAAAATATTGTGTCACGGCTGATAATATTACTTGTCCCGGTTGTGATGGAAAACTTTCAAAATAAACACAAAGACATACATAAATTACAAAAGAAAAGAAAGGGAAAATTAATGCAAGGTTCCCCAGGGATCAGCTTTTTTATCTACGCTGTTTCTTATCTTCATTAACGACCTTCCCAATGCCATCACTTCGCAATTAATTATTTTTACTTCTGGCAATTGCTCTCGAAAAGAACCAATAATCAGTGTTTAACAGGGGCAAGTAATGGATTGTAAATATTAATACCCCCCACCCAAAAGTGCTTTCATTTAATCACCATAGAGAACCTTTTCTTTCTGCCATCAGCATAGCTGATGCTGTAAAAGTAGGGAGATGGTTAATGTTTTTTTAATTGACCTTGTGTCAAACATAGCCAAACTTCCTACAACTTACAGACTATTCGCTATCATCAGAAAGTTGGAGACTGGAATGTGTAGAAGAATAAAAGTATACCTTTTGTATATTTAGATAGAAATCTATTTATAGAAAAGAATAACATGAATTAGTAGAAGTTAATGTTCAATGAGAAACAGTATTAAGAAGTTAAGGGTATCAAGAGTTTGTAGTAGTCCTTGCAAAAATGAGTTTATTTGTACGTAGGCAGAAACGTATGTATGTATGTATGTATGTATGTATGAGCGTTTATTGTTGGGTAGGATTGTCTTTGAAGTTATAGCTCAGGGTGAATGGTGAGAAGGAAAGAGGTGAATGGTGAGGGGTGAGAGAGAAAGATAGAGACCATAATAGCAATCGCTTGACGTTTTTCCAGAGACATGTTAATTACGTTCGTCCCCTTTTTCTCTCTGGCGATGGTCGAGCTTGTCCGTCTTTTATTTCGTTTGTGGAGCTCCAAAAGATCATTTGAGATGATGTGATTCTGACCTTTCTATTCTGTTTTTTAATGTTTTCTAGTTTTCTATTAGCAGAAAAACATTTCGCATTGAGGTGTGAAACTTTGCGAGTTTTGTGTGTGCTAAGCAAATGTTTTGTAAATTCGAGTTTTTTTTATTTTCTAACAAAATCAATGAGTCAGTGCTTAGCATTTGATTTTTCAAATCTAAAACTTGTTTTGTTCACCACAATGCTAACCTGAAGTGGAGCAACTATTTACATCTTAGGTTTACGTTTTCCCCTGACATGAAGTGGAGGGCTTATATTGAATCAAGTGCTAGGCAATTTTTTTCATCAGAATTGTCATGGGATTTAACCTTTTTGAACTATAATGAACTCCTGACAATTTCACTTATTCTCCAGATGAAGATAAAACCATCGTTTCATATTTCAGAAGTTATGAGGTTCTATACGAATAGATTGTGGAAAATGGGCAAACGCCAAAAAACTTCGCCTACTGCTCCGAAAATTAGGGACTACCGAACATAGCAAATTCGTGGGCTATATCATACCTCAAAAAACTACCCATTTTACTTTCGTTGAAGCTGTAAATCTCCTAACAGAACTATTTAGCCCTAAAACTTCTTTATTCCACAAAAGGTGGAAGCGCTTAAACCTAACCAAAAAAAAAAAAAAAAAGACAGTGAAGATTTCTCGATGTTCGCATCTGTAGTTAATAAACATTGTGACGAGTTCAAATTTTTCCTCCCCTTCAAAAACAAGTCAAACTAAAATGTGACACGATAACTAGGCGTATATTAAGGTGGATTTGTAAAATATGTATTTCATTATAATAGATTAAGAATAGAAAATGGTTAAGAATAGAAAAATAGTTTACAAACATGTGTTTTGTTTAACAAAAGTGAAAAAGAAGAGAAATAAATAAATAAATAAATAAATAAATAAACGGTTTTTTTTAATAAGTAAATTTACGGAAGAGAAAAGGGCATCAGATTACTGTTAATTCCTACCAGTCTTCCAATAAAATAATTGACTAAATGATTTGATGTGATAAAAGATAAAGTTTAGGAAATAGATTTTAGGTGACCAGGTCAAAAACTGTCTTTACTGCATCTTGACCACACATTAAGAAAATAAAGAAAAGATAATAGAATTTTCCCTTTCTCCAGGCAATAAAAAAAAAAAACGCCTGGTTACGGGTAAAGTGTCAGGGCTATAAAAACATTCGACGGCCGTCACACGAAGCTTTATTAAGATAAAAAGATAAAATAAATCCTGGAAAATACTTCGTTGGAGGCTGAGTGCAGACGGGATGTCTGCGGGATGTTTACACATCAAAGGAAGCAAAATTTAAGTACCTTGAAATTTTAGACTTACAGTCACTAATGCTTATCTTTTGTTTTAATCTGGTGGTCTCTAGTTGACTTCCGATTATTTCAATATAAATACAAGTGATTTTTCCGAGCCGATCAGTTCAGCCGAGCCTGTGCTTGAAGTTGCTACGTGTGTCAGGCACACTGAAGAAGGGAAACTCCGTTTGTCTGAGTCGGTCGGTCGGTTCGACATTTGATCTGCATTAAATAGAATTAGAGCTGAGTGTCACACCGCCTGCCCCAACTGCAAGACTAACTCTGAACGAAATAAAGCATCGATTAAACTCACCCAAGTTGTGGAAGTTCGTTCCTTCAATAGTTTATCTTGTACCCCCAGCTTCAGACTTCGACTTTTTCAGCCAACCCCCGGCAAAATCACAGCGTGGAGAACGGCTGCCGGAGAAATTGTTCGGACCTCCACTGGGGTGTTACAAAAAAGAAAGATCATTTTCACTCCCCCCACCAAAAAAAAGTCAACTTAACAATAAACAGAAAAATTTGCCGCCTAGCCCATGTTTCCATTGTGGTCCCATTTAGGATTTGTCCATATCGTTTTAAAACCTGTCTAACTTGTAGTAAAGTTGGACACAAAAGTTCACATTGCAGAACGAATAAAGGAAGTAAAAGTCAGGTTAAATCCACAAAAACAGATGAACTGGACGTCAAAAATATAAGAAAGTACGTGCAGGTAAAAATGCTGAATGAAAAAGTCAGGTTACAATTAGACTCTGGGTCTGATTTATCAATAATCAACCGGCGTACTTGGAAAAGGTTGAATAAACCAATCATGTTGAAAACCAGCAAAATAGCTAGAAAGTCACAGGTAAAAAAATTAAATTTGAGGGTGAAATTATTACTACAAAGCTTCTTGTGATTAGCAAACTATTATTAAGCATTTATTCCAAATGTGCATAACCTCCGTGCACCGCTGAATGAGCTTTTAAGAATAGATAAGGTTTGGGAATGGACACCCGAATGCCAGGAGGCATTCGATAGAACTATCAAAACCTAACGTCGGATTTATTCCTTACACACTACAATCCGAATCTCAAGATTATAATTGCTAGCGACGCAAGTTCGTACGGAATAGGAGCGTGCATCCTTCAAAAATGCCAGATGGAACGCAAAAGCCCATTGCGCTTGCATCAAGGACCCTACTCCCAGCGAAGAAACATTCTTCCCAAATAGAAAAGAAAGAATTAGGAATCGTTTTCGCAGTCACGAAATTTCACCGTTACATACACGGGAGATTTTTCGCACTACAAACTGATCATAAACCGCTATTCAGCATTTTCGGTTAAAAAAAATGTCTACCCGTTTATACGACAAACAGACTACTGAGGTGGGGGACGATACGGTTTCAAGTTGGAATAACTCCCCTCGAAAAAAAATCTGCCACGCTGACGGACTATCAAGACTGGTTCCATGACATTGTGAACCTTTAGAAGATTCCATGATCGCTTCACTACGAACGGAGGGGGAAATAAAAAAGTTTATGGTGTAGCACTATTACTCCTTTAAAAGATTCCGTGATCGCTTCACTACGAACGGAGGGGGGAAATAAAAACTTTATGGTGTAGCACTATTATTCCTTTAGAAGATTCCGTGATCGCTTCACAAAGAACGGAGGGGGGAAATAAAAACTTTATGGTGTAGCACTATTATTCCTTTAGAAGATTCCGTGATCGCTTCACTACGAACGGAGTGGGGAAATAAAAACTTTATGGTGTAGCACTATTATTCCTTTAGAAGATTCCGTGATCGCTTCACTACGAACGGAGGGGGGAAATAAAAACTTTATGGTGTAGCACTATTATTCCTTTAGAAGATTCCGTGATCGCTTCACTACGAACGGAGGGGGGAAATAAAAACGTTATGGTGTAGCACTATTATTCCTTTAGAAGATTCCGTGATCGCTTTACTATGAACGGAGGGGGGAAATAAAAACTTTATGGTGTAGCACTATTCTTCCTTTAGAAGATTCCGTGATCGCTTCACTACGAACGGAGGGGTGAAATAAAAACTTTATAGTGTAGCACTATTATTCCTTTAGAAGATTCCGTGATCGCTTCACTACGAACGGAGGGGGGGAAATAAAAACTTTATGGTGTAGCACTATTATTCCTTTAGAAGTTTCCGTGATCGCTTTACTATGAACGGAGGGGGGAAATAAAAACTTTATGGTGTAGCACTATTATTCCTTTAGAAGATTCCGTGATCGCTTCACTATGAACGGAGGGGGTGAAATAAAAACTTTATGGTGTAGCACTATTATTCCTTTAGAAGATTCCGTGATCGCTTCACTACGAACGGAGTGGGGGGGAAATACTTTATGGTGTAGCACTATTATTCCTTTAGATGATTCCGTGATCGCTTCACTTTTGAAACGGAGGGGGAAATGCGCGACTTTTATACGGTGTAACACTATTTATTCCTTTAGAAGATTCCGTGATCAACTGCTGCTGGTGGAGGGTGAAATAAAACTTTATGGTGTAGCACTATTATTCCTTTAGAAGATTCGTGATCGCTTCACAACGAACGGAGGTCAGGGGGGAATACTTTATGGTGGCAACTATTATTCCTTTGAAGGGTTCGCTGGAGTAACTACTAAGACAGGAGGGAAATATAAACTTTATGGTGTAGCACTATTATTCCTTTAAGAAATTTTATTATTGATCACTTCACAGCAGACTGAGGGGAAATATCTTTATGGTGTAGCATATTATTCCTTTAGAAGATTCCATGATCACTTCTACAGTGGAGAGGAAATAAAAGCTTTATGGTGTAGCACTATTATTCCTTGAAAGTTCTGGAATAAAGCTACTACGAACCTTAGGAGGCATTGGGGGTGAAATCAGCGCTTTATAGTGCTAACTTTCATGTTCTTGGAAAGTTCATGGAGTGGCTTTCTGGAGCAGGAGAAATAAAAACTTATGGTGTAGCACTATTATTCCTTTAGAAGGGCCATTGATCACTTCACGAACAGGAGGGGGAAATAAAAACTTTATGGTGCTTGCTAATTATTATTCCTTTAGAAGATTCCGTGATCGCTTCACTACGAACGGAGGGGAATAAAAACTTTATGGTGTAGCACTATTATTCCTTTAGAAGTTTCCGTGATCGCTTCACAACGAACGGAGGGGGGAAGTAAAAACTTTATGGTGTAGCACTATTATTCCTTTAGAAGATTCTATGATCGCTTCACTACGAACGGAGGGGGGAAATAAAAATTTTATGGTGTAGCACTATTATTCCTTTAGAAGATTCCGTAATCGCTTCACAACGAACGGAGCGGGGAAATAAAAACTTTATGGTGTAGCACTATTACTCCTTTAGAAGATTCCATGATCGCTTTACTACGAGTAGAGGGGGAAATAATAACTTTATGGTGTGGCACTATAACAGAACTCCCGGTAACTATACATGAAATAAAACATAAAGCCCTCAAGGACGAATTCATTAACTCAACAATAACAAAAACCTCAGAGATGGACCAACACATTTCAGACAGTTTTTGGCTTGGGATATCTGAATGTCGAAGCTAATCTATCCAGCTATTCAACCCATAGCTGAGAGAGAAGAGAGATTATATTATTATATTAATAAGTAGTAATTAGTGGAGGATCAGTTTATTACTTCATGACAGTAGAAAATCGATCCCCTACTTTATTCCCAATAAAAGCTATGCTTCTGTTTTCAATTATTATGAGAGAGATATGACTGATTGGGCAGAAGATTTTCCCACAGTAGGTTGCCATTACTTTCTGTAGTAGACTGATTGCTAACCCAATCTGTCCTGCTATTCAACCCATAGCTGTAGGGAGAAGAGATGAATTGATACATTTCCCAAGGGTATTTGCGAGTAAGTAAATGCAACGAATTTAATTGAAATTCGAACACTACTCTCCGATTTCTCATTTCCAGTCATTCTATATATATAAAAGGCAATCTGTGAGTCTGTGTGTGACTGTTCCCTATGCACGCCTACATTTTTTAAGCTACGCCATTCTAACTTTCTAGGGACACATATCTACCGGGAAACCAGGTCGACACATACTTTTGAGTTTAAGTTCAGCAATTTTCCCTTTCGCACTTTTTGTCCAATGGAGCCAATTGTTTACATTTGCTCCGTAAAACATCTAAAATCTAAGATTGTTGCTAAACTACGTCACAGAAATCAAATCACACGTGTCAAACGCGACTAAAATATTTCTGTGTTAACAAAAAATTACTCTTTACAATTAATTTTAATTCTAACGTTTTAAAAATTAATTTGATCTACAAAAAATGTGATTTTTCCCTGTAATTTTGAAACAAAAGAAATATTTTTTTAAAAAAAGTGTTTTTTCAAACAAAAACAAAATATGTAAAATAAAAAGTGCCAATGGTTAATTTAATTATTTAAATCTTTCTTTTTCAGATTTAATACTTCACACTTCAGAAATAAATAAAATTTTAAAAAAATATGGCTTTTTTTTCGCTAAATATTTAATGCAGGAAATCAACTGTCTGTAATTCGTGTGGCAATAATGTAACTTTTTCCTCTAAAATTAAATGTCTACATTTTTAAATATTCTTCGAACATTTCTTAACTGAGAGCGTAATAGTTTTTATATTTCTATTTTCAGTAAAACAAAATAAATAATTTTTATTTTTATGTTAGTCACCAAAATATGTAAATATCTTCACCCGTAATTTTGAAACAAAACAAACGCAATGTTGTTTACAATGTCACACAAAACATGAAATCACGTTTACGCAAAACAAAAGAAAATAGATTTTTTTGATGGAATTTTGTACAATTTTTAAACAACAATTTTTTATATAATTATTTTTTTATATAACCGAGTTTACAGGCAACGTCGGGCTATGATGGTAATTTTAATTACACCACAAAATAGGACCCATGTAGCGGATAAGAAATTAATTTTAAATCAACTCTCTTCTTCACTTTTACAAAAATTCACAACATGTGAAATCCGGGTTTTCCCAAATAGAAAAAGGATTGACCATCTGCTTAACTAAAAAAGTCGAAACCAGATTTCGCAAGTAGGTGTTAAAATGATTTTTGACCAATATGAGCAACTTGTAAGGTTTGGAAGGACTTGGTGATCCAGTGCAAAATTCAAAAGGACATATAAATGTCTTCGCAGCGTCAAAGTCAGAGAGATGGGAGCCGAGAGACGAAATAACTAAAATGTAACTAACTTCAAATCGACCCGGAGATAAGCTCAGGTCGCACCTTGTTCTCTTTCTCCTTATCTCTTTAAACAATTACTACTACGAACATGTTGTACGAACTCTACCCTTAACCTCTTAATAATGTTTCTAATTGTACATTAACTCCTACAACTTATGTTATTCCTCCTTATAATAAATTTCTATTTTAACATTCGAAATGGATATTTTATTATTCCACTCTTCTACTCTAATCCACACATTCCAACTGACTACCAACCTTCTGATGAAAACCTTCTGATAATAATTCTGATGATGATAACTATGCATAAACTTGTAAGCTGTAGGGAGTTCAGTTAAGTCTGACACAAGGCCGAACAAAAGAATCATTAACCAACTCCCTACATTTCACCCAAATAGGCTCCAGACTCGAGTCACAAATTTTAAATTGCGTGAGAGGAAGTCATCCTCCTCATTGGCTTTTAAACAATCAAAAGATGTTTATTTTTTTAATTTGAACAAATTTTCCACAATAATAAATACTAACAGTTCCATTTCGACAGATTTTATTTCGTCGTTTTTTTAGAGACTTCTTTTTTCAGAAAGTTCAAAAAACAAACCTTATACTTCAAATTTATTAGTTGCTTTTAGTTTTTTGTTTTGTTTTTTCTTACTAACCGTCTGACTTTAACTATTTTAAACACATTAAAGCAAATATAATCAGCAAACGAATATACGTTTTTTGTGGTGTAATGGATATCGGTTCGGAACAAGAAATTTCTTTCACGGCTTCTGCTCCGATGAACTTAGATCACTGGTGCCCCCTAAATACGAATTTGCACGAGATACTAGATTAGCAACTAGATCCCACCCTTTTACAGTGAAACCGATAAAATGCAACCGCAACTTCTACTCCAACAGTTTCTTTCCTCGCACTTCCCGACCGAGGAATTCTCTTCCACATGATTGCTTACTCGACGGATACAATCTCCAGGAGTTTAAATAGACACCTCCTAACACACTAACCTGCTCCCAGTCCTCCTGACATTCCCTATGTCTAACATTCATTCCTCCTGACATTCCCTATGTCTAACCACTCCTTTTCTTTACCTTCCCCTATGTAGCCCCATGCGCAATAGTGACAGTGGAATGCCTTGCTTGGGGTGAGATGATTAAAAAAAAAAAAAAATCAGCAGACCCGAGTTCGAATTTCACTTACATCCGAGAACCATGATAATCGTATTAATTCATCTTTTCACCCTCCACATATGCTTTACTAGCAGTATAACCCGGCGTTGCTCGGGTGTAATGAAAGCTTTAAAACTAATCCATGGTCCTGGAGCTCAGACTCTTTCGACGTTGGCACGAAAGACCAAAAAGAAATAGTTGTTTCCAGTTAAAGCGAAACCGTAGACTGAAAGAAAAATGAATGAATGTAAGTCAAATTTTGATTTCCTGGTATCGATATCAAATTTTCTGCACTATTGTAAGAACTGCAACCTTGAAACTTCTGAACATCGTTTCTTATGTCTTTGTCTATTAGTGTATCAAATTTGATTAAAATCGGACCACTCGTTTTATAACCCGATCTTTTCGATTATCGATTTTCGATATTTATTGGGGGTACCTCGACACAAAACCTAGTTAAGAACACTCGCAGATGCTTATAGTACAACTGTGTAAATTTTAAAGCAAATCGGTTCAGACGTTTCGGAGTCTATAGGTAACGGATGCACACACACACACACACACACACACACACACACACACAAAGACAAAGTTCCATTTATAAATAAGTTTAGAAATAGCAGGATAGATTGGGTTCTGTAGCCTTGATTGTCATCCTGTCTACTGTAGAATATAATGACAACCTTACAGCTGGAAATATTTTCAGCCTCGTCAGTCATAAATGATCGCTCCCGCGTGTGGCACTAAACTGACTAAAAATAAACAAACATCTAGTAAAACTTTCATTTAATTTTATCTTCAGTTTTTTTATCAATGATTTTTTAAAATTTGCATTGGTAAATTTTTTGTTTTGTTCCATGAAGGCCTTTACCCCTTCAAATCTTTCCAAAACATCCTTATTTCGTGCAAATGTAAATGCTGAACTCAAATCGATAATTGTTTATTCACGAAACCTACCTTTTTTCAAGTTTACAACCAGAAAAATATCGAACTTCTTTTCGCTGTTTATCTCACCCCGTAACCACGCTTCAAAAAATTGTTATTCACTGCCGAATGACTTTACGCGTAGTTTGCCGATTTTTCGACCAATTTACTTCCTTTTCGCAATTACTACGCGGAAATTGAGTTCCGAACCCAAACAAATCGCGGAGTATTTGCTCAAAGGAAGTAAACAGACCGAAATAAGTATCCTACACCTCAAGTCATTCAGCGGTGAATCAGATATGAGAACGGTGGTAAGGGGTGAGATATAGTCCGGTTTTTTTTTCCTGATCGATAACAGGAAAAAAAGGTAGGTTTTTTCAATAAACAATTATCGATTTGAGTTCAGCATACATTTTTGCACGTAATTAAAGAAGTTTAGGAAAGATTTGACGGAGTAAAAGGCCTTCGAGGAACAAAACAAAAATTTACTTTTACTTTTTTTTTATTCTACCAGAGAGAGAGGGGGGGAGAGAGGGAGAGAGAGAGGGGGAGAGAATGAGAGAGAGAGAGAGAGAGAGGGAGAGGGAGAGGGAGGGAGGGAGGGAGAGGGAGAGGGAGAGAGAGAGGGAGAGAGAGAGGGAGAGAGAGGGGGAGAGAGAGGGAGAGAGTGAGGGAGAGAGGGAGAGAGAGAGGGAGAGAGCGAGAGGGAGAGAGAGGGAGAGAGAGGGAGAGAGCGAGAGAGTGAGAGGGAGAGAGAGGGAGAGAGGGAGAGAGAGAGGGAGAGAGCGAGAGGGAGAGAGAGGGAGAGAGAGGAGAGGAGAGGGAGAGAGAGGGAGAGAGAGAGGGAGAGAGAGAGAGAGAGAGAGAGAGAGAGAGAGAGAGAGAGAGAGAGAGGGAGAGGGAGGGAGAGAGAGAGAGGGAGAGAGAGAGAGAGAGAGAGAGAGAGAGAGAGAGAGAGAGAGAGAGAGCAATAAACAAACATAGTTTGTAATATTTTTAATTATCTATGTTATTTCATATAATTTCTTATTAAGGCCGCTCATAAAGCAGCTAATTTTGGAAATTAGTTTTCCTATCCGAAGTGTTTAAGTAGCTCACGGTCAAACTCAAAAACAAAAAGACCTGCTCTTTAAAAGCAATTATTATTCATAAGGCGAAAGAAATAACCGTTTCTCTTTCTTCCAACCACCTATTTACATTTTCTCTCCCCCCTAATCTTATACAAACTTTAATTCTCCTCGTCACTATCGTCTGTTTATTTATTTTTGCTATCGAAAGAAATGGCGGGAAGATAAGAGACATTGTTTTTTCTCTTTTCTTTTTTTTTATCTACATATTTTCTACTACTTTTTTATTTACGGTTTTCTTGGAATAATAGCGAGATGTAGTTGATGGCAACCCTCCATAATCAGGCATTGTACAGGTGCACGGCTTGTCACCCAAAGACATACGACCCTCGGGGATGGGCAAGCAAAGCGAATGTGTACATTTGTAAAGAAATTTGGTCGGTAGATTTGTTTACGTTTTTTTTTATTGTTGTTATTTAACCAGTTATTCCCCACCCTCTTTAGTAAAATCTTTCTTTCTTTTCTCTACATTCTTTCCTTCTAAATTTCTGTCCCCACCCTATATTGGTCTTTCTTTCTTTCTTTCTTTCTTGCTTTTCCACATACGTCTTTCTTTCTTTCTTTCTTTCTTTCTTTCTTTCTTTCTTTCTTTCTTTCTTTCTTTCTTTCTTTCTTTCTTTCTCACATAGGTCTTTTTTTTCTTTCTTTCTTGTCCACATATGCCTTTCTTTCTTTTCATGCTCTGTAGGTCTTTCTTTCTTTCTTTCTTTCTTTCTTTCTTTTTATCACACTTTTCTCGTTCTATATTGGTTTTTGTAACTTTGTTGCTTGTTTATTTTTCTTTCTTTCTTTCTTTCTTTTCCACATACGTCTTTCTTTCTTTCTTTTCCACATACGTCTTTCTTTCTTTCTTACATAGGTCTTTTTTTTCTTTCTTTCTTGTCCACATATGCCTTTCTTTCTTTTCATGCTCTGTAGGTCTTTCTTTCTTTCTTTCTTTCTTTCTTTCTTTCTATCACACTTTTCTCGTTCTATATTGGTTTTTGTAACTTTGTTGCTTGTTTATTTTTCTTTCTTTCTTTCTTTCTTTTCTCTTTTTATATTGGTTTTTGTCGTCTGTTTTTCGTTCTTTCTTTTTTTCTATTCGCTACATTGCTTTTTTTCAGTATTTCCAATCTTTTTCTCCTTCTCTTTATTGGTTTTTCTTACTTTTATTTCTTACAATTGCAATTTTTCTTTATCTTTCTTTCAGTTCTATCATTTTTAATTGGATTTCCCGTATTTTTTTTTTCATTATCTTCCATTTCTGGCCGATATGTACGAATATTTGATCTATCTGTATATCTATTTATCTATCTAAAACTGTTTACCGCTGTAAACAAGACATTTTTGAAAACACTCCAGTGGATAACCTTGTGCCATGACTAAGGTAATATTTGCTAACATGACTCATTGAGTATATAGCCATATGAGTTATTTTTGCAGTCTGTTACTAAAGTTATTTTTGCAGTCTGTTCCTATTAAATTCTTACTGGGAACGCAGTACTTATAGCCTTGTGTCAGACTAAACAAAGTTTCTTAAAAAAAACGTCCTTAACCTTCGTTCTGTCACTTTGCCTCTCATTTCCCGTTACAGTATTTTATTTTCCTCAGACTCGCCTGGGTAGGAGAGACGTATCAGGGTGAAATGAATACCTCACCCCATCCCATCCCACCCCGAATTCTATTCACGAATCAGTTCAGCTCCGTAGTTAGTATGGAGGCCGCAAGAAGAAGAGGGAAATAAACAACTATTTTACGATGTTTACGTCTCACGTCAACACCGACATTTTGCAGGTGCACCCTCCCGTCCCGTCTAACTCTTAAGCAAAGTCATGGCGGGGGAAGAATGAAAAAAAAAAAAATTAATTAAAAACAAACAAACAAACAAAAAACAAGAACGAAAGAAAGAAAGTCACGTGATGTTTGTTTACCCCGGGTTCACAGACACTCACTTCTCAAGATTCACCTCGGATTTCTTTCAAAACTTACCTGCGTTTTTATTTGTTCGTTTTTGTTGTTGTTTTTTGCCTTTATTAAATTTCAATTTCATCTGCTATTTCGTTGGAGCAGAAAAAGAGGCTATAAGTTGAATTCTTATCGAGGTAAAAATGTTACCCTTATTTGTTACTACACACAAACACATACACATCCTATTATTTATGCCTGTCAGTTAAGAAGTGCCGTACGTGATACACGCTGGCTTTGGGTGTTCATGTCTCGAAAGAGACATGACTGACTGGGCAGAATATTATCCCGCAGTAGGTTGCCATTGTTTTCTGCGGTAGACTGGTTGCCAAGGCTATAGAACTCAAACTGTTCTATTATTTAACCCATAACTGGAGGGAAGAGATAGATTAATACCTTTCCCAAGGGTATTTGTGTGTAAATGAATACAAGGAATTCAACTGGAATTCGAACACCACCCCCGAATTGTTGTTCCGAGTCGATATCCACTGCACCATAACGCACATCCATTCAGTCAGTAAAGTGCCATACGTAATACACGCTTGGGTGATCATGTCTCGAAAGAGGCATGACTGACTTGGCAGAAGATTATCCTGTATTAGTTTGCCATTACTTTATGCGGTAGATTGGTTGCCAACCAAAGCTATAGAACCCAATATGTCCTGTTATTTAACCCATAACTGGAGGGAAGAGACGGATTAATACCTTTTCCAAGGGTATCTGCGCGTAAATGAATGCAAGGAATTCAACTGGAAATTAAACTCAGGTTCCCGATTTTTCGTTCCAAGTCGATATCCACTGCACCACAATGCACATTCATTACGAAGCAGTTATTAAGGGACAACGTCGTTGTTAAATGTTGAAGAGTGTTTCTTTTACAATTTCAAATCTTGTCAGAGGTTAATTCCCTAATTATTGTCAAATCTATACTGCACGTAGAAAAAGATGAGGGAAAAACTACCTAAAAATAATACAATCATTAAAACGTTCAGACTAAAACTCTACTTAGTGGAAAAGAAGGTGAAAGAAATTCTAGTCAAAAATGAATAATAATTGCCAATGCTTCATCTAAGAAATTCAAACAACTTAAGACGATTACTACTTGGTGGAAAAGCAAGAGAAATAAGATGAAATAAATACTAGTCAAAAATGAATAATAATTGCCTATGCTTCATCTAAGAAATTCAGACAACTTAAGACTATTACTATTTGGTGGAAAAGCAAGAGAAATAAGATGAAATAAATACTAGTCAAAAATGAATAATAATTGCCAATGCTTCATCTAAGAAATTCAGACAACTTAAGACTATTACTACTTGGTGGAAAAGCAAGAGAAATAAGATGAAAGAAATACTAATCAAAAATGAATAATAATTGCCTATGCTTCATCTAAGAAATTCAAACAACTTAAGACTATTACTACTTGGTGGAAAAGCAAGAGAAATAAGATGAAAGAAATACTAATCAAAAATGAATAATAATTGCCTATGCTTCATCTAAGAAATTCAAACAACTTAAGACTATTACTACTTGGTGGAAAAGCAAGAGAAACATTCGAAAATATATCACAAAGACAATAATATTCTATATTGGTGTTTCATGTTTTAGGGGCGACACAATAAACAATGGTACCATAAATTTGCTTACATATTGAGAAGACACTGAAAAGAGAAAAATATATATGACATTGGCTAAAGCCTCACCTTTTACCAGATATAGGAGAAGGCAAAATATATCAACATGTTAGGTTACGTTGATTTATTTCGTGTATAGCAAAGTGTTATGCCGTGAGTAAGAATAAATAACTCAACAACAGGAATAGGTTAATTGTTGTATTCCGTGAAAATAGTATTTACAAAGGTTATTAGTATCCAATACAAGAATAAAGGTTAATCGTCTCAACCGTCGTAAGACGTAGTATGAGCAATGGGTACTTCCGGGTCGTCACCGGAAGTCTACGAGTGACTTGTCGATCGGCTGCTTGGCACATTCTGTCACGTAGATGCTACCATTACTTTACATAGTAATGGAATAGTCCATTATAGCCGAATAGGCGCGGGCGTCCCAACACAAAGTGTAGAGCAAAGACGACTGTAGTGGCTCAGCATCTTACTCGCTGAGTATATTCCATCAGTTCTATGTTAATAGTTTCTTCATTCACCCTTCTCGCTCGTGGAACCCTCGGCTTCTTTCTTCCCAGTCAACTTTGATCTTCAAAAATTTAAATGCAATGTCAATCGTTCAATATTTTTTCTTATTCTTTTATTGTCCTCTCACTTTATTAGTAATTTTTCTGATATTCTCTAACACTGAGTAGCCCCCTTGCGTCTTAGTAGCTTTATCGCCTTGCTAGTGGTGAAATTATTATAAAAGAAAGTATAGCTTACTTTTTGGAGAATAAAGTTGAAAACGAGAACGGAAATTATTCATGATGAAACCTAACATGTACAATATAGTGTGGTTTGCGATGCGTATATATGCAATCGACCAGCACAAACACTAAAGGAAATGTTCCTGCGCACGGACTGATGTCGCCAGGATGAATGCATTAGTTAAGTTAGATATTTAAATTTCGTAACGTTAACAACGCGTAGGCATAGTTTCAGAAAAAAAAAATGATGCCAAAATCCAGAAAAAAAGTTTTCATCCTTTAATAGTCAGTCGTTTATTGCCCGGAGCACTCAACCAGTCAGTCAGTTAAAGTGCCATATGTGAAACACGCTTGGGCGATCATGTCTCGAAAGAGGTATGACTGACTGGACAGAAGATTATCTCGCAGTAGGTTGCCATTGCTTTCTGCGGTAGACTGGTTGCCAGCCAAGGCTATAGAACCCAATCTGTCCTTTTATTTGACTCATAACAAGAGGGAGAAGAGATGAATTTTATTATTATGTAATAATTAGTGGGTGATCAGTTTATTACTTAATAACGATAGAATACTGACCCCCACTTTATGACCAGAAGTCAATCATGATTCCAACTATTATATTCAGTCAGTCAGTTAAAGTGCCATATGTGAATCACGCTTGGGCGAACATATCTCGAAAGAGATATGACTGACTGGGCAGAAGATTATCTCGCAGTAGGTTGCCATTGCTTTCTGCGGGAACTGGAAGGAAGAAAATGATTAATGCCTTTCCCAACGGTATTTGCGCGTAAGTAAATGCAATGAATTCAACTGGAATTCGATCTCGGCTCTCCGATTTCTCGTTCCGAGCCGATATCCACTGTACCACAACCCACATAGACTTACCTCAAAACGTCGAGGTTTTCTGGAGTTGCAAGCGCCAGCTCTGAATTTTACCTTCTGATTGAAAGTCTTTTTCAATTTTTTATCGAACATTGTGTATGGTTTTCTAGGTGCTACTGTAGCATGAGGTCTACCTCCTGTTTCGACTACAGCGTGAGGCCTAACTCCCGTTTCGACTATAGCGTGAGGTCTACCTCAATGTAGCGTGAGGCCTACCTCCCGTTTCGACTACAGCGTGAGGTCTACCACCCGTTTCAACTACAACGTGAGGTCTACCTCCCGTTTCGACTATAGCGTAAGATCTACCTCAATGTAGCGTAAGGTCTACCTCCTGTTTCAACTACAGCGTGAGGTCTACCGCAGCTTCGAACTATTTTATGTATATACATATTTATTTGAACCTCATATTAATATTTATATATCTATATACTATTTATCTTAACGGTAGAGAGGTAAAAATAAACACGCTATCATATACAATACATATATCTATTTTAGTGATAAACACTTTGTATATCTTCTAGGAAAGGCACAAATAAATCATTGAAATTTTTCTCATCATATGACTGGAGCAACTGAATACCAACACCTCGCATTTTCTTGAGAATCATTGTTTTAGCATTCAACCACGATTGTTCAATTGCCTGAGCGTGTGCTTCTGTCGCTGGATCCACATAACGACCACAAGACGGGAGGAACACGGTAGACCTTCGCGTTGCATCTGCGTGGACGATATACTGAGGTAAGCCTCACGCTATAGTGGCACGTTTTTCTAAGTATGATTTGTGCCGATGACACATCCTCAATGCCTCTATAAATGGACTTTTTGTAGTTTTTCTTCTTTTTCATGTTTGAGATTCGGAACGGACATACTTGTTTCAGCCACCATTCAAACATGTAGTTTATTATAAATCAACTAGCGGGATAGCCCGGCGTTGCTCAGGTGTAATGAAAGCTTTAAAACTAATCAATGGTCCTGGAGCTCAGACGTTGGCACGAAAGACTAAAAAGCAACAGTTGTTTCCAGTTAAAGCGAAACCGTAAACTGAAAGAAAAATGAATGGATGTAAGTCAAATTTTGATTTCCTGGTATCGATATCAAATAAGTAAACTGAATTTTGAAGGCTATATAAGTCCTCTGAGTAAATGGTATCATGGCTGAGACTAAGAACTACAATTATACCTACTTAGAGCCAAACCCGAAGCAAAAACTAAAATAAAAACACTGAAGAAATACAGACATACAGGTAAACAGACACACACAAACATCTTGCCTTATATATATATATATATTATCGATTTCTTCACTATTGTAAGAACTGCAACCTTGAAACTTCTGAACATCGTTTCTTATGTCTTTGTCTATGAGTGTATCAAATTTGATTAAAATCGGACCACTCCTTCTATAACCTGATTTTTTCAATTATCGATTTTCGATATTTATCGGAGGTACCTCGACACAACACCTAGCTAAGAACACTCGCAGACGCTTATAGTACAACTGTGTAAATATTCAAGAAAATCGGTTCAGCCGTTTCGGAGTCTATAGGAAACGGACACACACACACAGGCACACACACACACGCAAAGTTCCATTCATAAGTTTAGATCTTACAAGGTCGCTGATTCATTTTTTTAATGCAGTTACGATCAGGTGACACGGTTTCGTCGCTGCATTTTTTTCCATGAATATTTCATAAACTGTGTACAGCAGGTAAAATTGTCCATGGTATTTTGAAAGACGGCTAAGGGATCTCGTTCAAGAAAAAAAAAAAAGCAGGCGATATATGCAGTATAGAAAGTATACAATATTAATAAGGAAATAGGGAAAGAAAGACGGGTGAAAGAACGAAGTCGAAAGAAAAAAAGCAGAAACTAAATAATGAATATATAAAAAACAACGAAAGAAAGATGAATAAAAGAAGAAAAAAGAAGGAAAGAAAAAGTGAATGAAAGAAAAATTAAACAAAGAAAGATTACGGAAAGAAAGAAAAAGAAAGTTGAATGAAAGAACGGAAGAACGAAAAGCGAACGGAAGAAGAAAGAAAGATGGATGAAAGAAAAAAGAAAAGTAAATGAAAAAGAACGAAAGAAAGATGGCTGAAAAGTAGAACAAACGAAACAAAGTTAGAAGAAAGAAAGAAAGAAAGAAAGAAGAACGAAATAAAGAAAAATTAAAAAAAGAATGAATGAGAAGTAAAACAAAAGAAAAAATAAAGGACGAAAGACAGAATAATGAAATAAAAAGAATGAAAAAATTGTTTTTTCTTTCTTTTTTTATTTAATTATTCTGTCTTTTTGAAATAGAAACACAAACGAGAAGAAAGAAA
The DNA here is from genome assembly GCA_037127315.1 of Ascarosepion bandense. NCBI lineage: Eukaryota > Metazoa > Mollusca > Cephalopoda > Sepiida > Sepiidae > Ascarosepion > Ascarosepion bandense. Next base: position 604,763 of record JBBBDQ010001675.1, read on the forward strand.
GAAAGAAAGAAAGAAAGAAAGAAAGAAAGAATAACGAAATAAAAAGAATGGAAAAACTTTTTCTTTCTTTTTTGTTTAATTATTCTGTCTCTTGAAATGAAAACACAAACGAAAGAAAGAATGAAACAAACAAACAAACAAAAAAAAGTCAAGAATAGAATAATGAAATGTAAGAAATGAAAATGATTTTCTTTCTTTCTTTCTTTATTTATTCCGTCTGTTTGGAAGAGAAACGCAAACGAAAGAAAGAAATCTTCCATGTAAACAAAAACAGTTTGTCGTTATGGTTTGTCCGTGTTTAAATATATAATGTAATTTGCCATCTTGGAAAACGGCTTATGTAAGCCGAAAGCTTACGTTGGAATATTAAAAAAAAAAAAATGTATCAATATTGTAATTTTCTTTCTTCATTTAATGGTAATGCTATTAAGCTTAAGGATGTGCGTTGTGGTACAGTGGATATCGGCTCGGAACGAGAAATCGGGGAGCCGAGTTCGAATTCCAGCTGAATCCATTGTATTCACTTACGCGCAAATACCCTTGGGAAAGGTATTAATCCGTCTCTTCCTTCCAGTTATGGGTTAAATAGCAGGACAGATTGGGTTCTATAGCCTTGGTCGGCAACCAGTCTACCGCAGAAAGCAATGGCAACCTACTGCGGGATAATCTTCTGCCCAGTCAGTCATGTCTCTTTCGAGACATGATCGCCCAAGCGTGTATCACGTATGGCACCTAAACTGACTATTAAGCTTATCAGAGAATATGAAAAAAAAATCACATAAAATAAATAGACAAAACTTGCCTATATTATTTAATGAAACATGCATTAATGAAAAATTTCTGCCAAAATACACACACACACTACCGGCCATAATTATTAGGCCACCCAGTGTTTTAAAAAATTATGTATTTCATACTATTTTTTAGTATTTATTGCCAAGTGAATAATTGTAAATGAAAATAGAATGGTTCTTTTATTAATACTGCATGATAACACGTACATCAAATGACTTCATAAATATTTAATAATTACCTGTATTGCATTCTCAATGAAAGAATGAAAAAAAATTTTTCTTTGAAAGTTCATCTTTGCTTCTATGCCTTGTAAAATATTGCAAAGTAATAATAACAAAAGAACAATTCTATTTTAATTTACAATTATCCACTTAAAAATAACCCGAATATAAGAGACCTGGATATAAGAGAAACCCGGATATGAGAGAGATTTTCTCTGGTCCCAAATTAGAGCCTGCGGTAATGTATATGAAACAGACCAAACCCGGATGTAAGAGAACTTTTACCCGGCCCCGACAACTCTCTTATATCCGGGTTACACTGTAGTTTATTTCTTTAAAAAAAAAACCGGGTTTGCCTAATAATTATGGCCGGTAGTGTATATCTAAGAAAACTCCCTGACTAGCAATTGGCACGTCTGCATATCCAACGCACCTTTTCCCCTTTTGCTTACTTTTTTTCATTTCTTTTTTCTCCCATTCCCTCCTATAACTTTTCCTCATCTCCCCTTTTTTCCTTTTTCCTTTTCTCCCTCATTTCCCGTTTTCCTTTCCATCACTTATCTTCCTGTGACACGCCTATTTTTTTTTTTATTTCTTTACACATTTATAATCTTTAAATGCCCTTTTCAAAGATCGAGTTTGAATCCATTTTGCTATCTCTCTATATTTTCCAACCCTCTTCCCTACCCACTGAAACAGTGTTTAGATGCCTGTCTTCTAACATAATCTTCCCACTTTTTTTTAACTCCCTCTTTCACTTTTCTTTCTTATTTCTATCATTTTCATTCTTTTTAAGTAAACTTCTAGTGTATGAAAAGCTTTTTGAATTTTTTCATAATAAAAAGATTGCAGACGAAGCGAATATACTTCGCAGAAATGACACATACGACAGGTAAATTTCGAAGTTTACACATATAAATAATAGCTGGCCACTCTTATTCGAGGATACCCGTCTACCAGGGCGGCTTGCTAATCCCTATTGTAGACGCCTGCTCAGGCACAATTGTGTTTGTTGAACACTAACAAAGCCCACCGGTGGTTTATGCTGCAAATATGCTGAGCGAACCTTAGTTACAGTTTCTGGAAAAGAGCGTGTTGTCTAGCGTAAACAACAATGTCAGGACGCTCAAACCCTCGGTCACGATGACTTGTGACTTCGAGCTAGCACAACCATTGACGACTCCTCAAAGAAAGTCGTCGACCCATTTTCACTCACAAGGGTTAGGTCAACTTGTGGTACGGTTTTCAGGTACTTTCCAAAGTTGCCGCACGCTGGGATCGCCTTCTTCAGACCGATAACGACCATATATATATATATATATATATATATATATATATATATATATATATATATATATATATTTCTCTTCTCTGATTCCATGCGTTTATGACTTAGGGGATAGCGACTCCGAATGACACCCAATCGGTCGAGTTTCGGTCCCGGCCAGAAACGAGTGGATGTGTCTAGCCACACTGATGAGCTGTGGTACAGTGAAACAGGCTTGTATGTGGATGACTAATATATCATGCCCTCGTTACGATTGAGCTTTCTAAAGACGAAAATTTGAAAAACACTTTCCGCGTCTGCGATATATGCATTACTCTTAAGGAATGAATTGAGTTCTTTCGGTGACTGGCGCGTGTATACACTGCTTATATACAGCACGTTAAAATTTCCCTTCTCTGATTCCATGCGCCTATGGCTTAGTGGGTAGCGACTCCGACTGACACCAAATCGGTTGAGTTCCGTTCCCTGCCAGAAGCAAGTGGATGTGTCTGTCCACACTGATGAGCTGTGATACAGCGAAACAGGCTTGTATGTGGATGGCTAATATATATATATGTAAACGTGTTACGGAAATTAACGAAGATTAACGAAACTTGGTATAAACAACCGACAATTTGAAATGATTTGTTTGAACATTATTTTTGATCGATACTCATATTTACGTAGATATTCAAAAATAATGTTCAAACAAATCATTTCATATATATATATATATATATATATATATATATATATATATATACTGTTGAGCACTATTTTGCTTTTAGCGGTAAGCTTATTTGCCAAGGTCCTACAGTTTCGAAGGGTAGCAAGCACAATTTTGGTACATATGTGAACTTTTTTTTGGGGGGGGGGGTTTCTCAAACTAATTATGAATTTACGGCTTTTCCATTCCGGCCAGATAGGTATTTTTTCTTAATGTCTTGGTGAGTTTGGTTGTTTTATCTATGTATGCATATTTTCAAAAATGCATATTTTATAAATGCATATAATTAACATTTAATCCCATGTTGCAATTCTACCGGTTTTCGGTCAGCACCCTTATATAGAGAAACTTGTTTTGCAAAAAAAAAATCTCATAGCTACAACGGATAAATTAGAAATTTTTAAAACTTTTAAATTCTTTTTTTTTTTTTTTTTTTTAAATCAGCAACGCAATGATCCCTGTTACAATAAGTTTGTCTTAGTAATTTACTCCTGAGGAGGATCTTGGAAGAGATCGAAACTACGTCGGTAGAAAAAAGCTACGGGGTCTAATTAGAGAACTGGAGTCTATAATTATAAAAGAAAATAAACAAAATATGTTCAGATTATTCAAAGAAACATATTTAAATGAAGATATTCTGCCTAAACACACACGCTCGCACGCAAACACACACATATATATTCCATATGATTAGCGCGCTTAACCTAAGCATAACATATCCTTTCTTCAAATTTTTTCACTGCCTGTACAAATTTGAGTCATCTTAGACGACACCAACGAGAGAATCGTAATTCATAAAAATCATTATATCAACATCAAAATAGTCATGCTCGGCCACAAGTGGGATTCCACTATCCCTTGTTCCTTGTTTAGGATGTGGTTTCCGGCTTTCTCTTTTCCAATCTTTTCACTCTTTTCTTTTTTTTTTTCAATTGGAGTAGATAGACTGAACTATCGCCCGGTTCACACTCCACCCACGTCTATTGAACAGGTGGAGAGGCTCATCCCTTGTTCCTTGTTTAGGATGTGGTTTCCGGCTTTCTCTTTTCCAATCTTTTTACTCTTTTCTTTTTTTTTTTCAATTGGAGTAGATCGACTAAACTAAACTATCGCCCGGTTCACACTCCACCCACGTCTATTGAACAGGTGAAAAGGCTCATCCCTTGTTGCTTGCTTAGGATGTGGTTTCCGGCTTTCTTTTTTCCAATCTTTTTACTCTTTTCTTTTTTTTTCAATTGGAGTAGATCGACTAAACTAAACTATCGCCCGGTTTACACTCCACCCACGTCTATTGAACAGGTTAAGAGGCTCATCCCTTGTTCCTTGTTTAGGATGTGGTCTCCGGCTTTCTCTTTTCCACTCTTTTCACTCCTTCGTAGCCCCCTGCGCTTCAGTGGCGTTACCGCCTTGCTCGGGGTGATATGATTATATATATATGAAATTTTGAAAATTTATTTTAATTTATATATATATATATATATATATATATATATATATATATATATATAAGTTAAAATAAATTTTCAAAATTCAAAAATGTTGAATGAACATTTCAACATGAAATCCCCAAGAGAGATTTCACGTCTCCTCAGCAACACAGTCTCTAAATCAAAATGAAAAAAAAAAAATGAAAAAAAAAAAAGATTAAAAATAGAAATAAATAACGGTTAGGATTTGAGAAATATACGTCACAAAATATTTTTTTGAAAGTCAGTTTATTTTGGGTTTTTACTTTTTGATAGAGTTGTAAGTGAAGAGATGGGAAAATTTGGCATGTCTGGCTTAATAAACGAAAAAGGGCTAAGGAGGGGGAGGTCGTTAAATTGAGAATTGGGTTAAACAAAACAGAACAGAAAGGGAAGGGGCGGGATATAAAAAATGTATAGAGAGAAAAAAAAAAAAAAAAAAAAGAAAGAAAAAAGAAAAGAAAGAAAAGAAAAGGAAAAAATTTCAAATCGAAAACGCTTGATACGTGTCAAAACAAACTTCTGTTTAAAATGTTTAAAAGGGTTAAAGTTTTAGAAAAAAGAGTCTTATTTGAAAAAGTATATTAGGGGAAAAATAGAAATAAGATTTTAAAAAAATTAATTAAGTTAATGTAATTAAAAATATTTTTAGATATAGACAAACTAAAAAAAAAAATAAATCGTAAAAAATTTTGATATGAATTTAAAAAAATCAGGTTCTTGGAATTTACCTTCCTACTTTTCCATTTCGGATTAAAGTAATTTAATAAAATAATATATATATATATATATATATATATATATATATATATAGAGAGAGAGAGAGAGAGAGAGAGAGAGTGATAATTATAAGACATTGGTCAGGTTCATTATTGATCAGGTTGTTATTGGTCAGGTTCAAATTAGACCAGTAAACAGTTGTATCAAAAAGTGCTCAATATATATTTTAAGAAAAACAGAAATTTAGCATATACAGCTTTTAAATATTCTAATTATAGTATAGGTAATCGGCTGATCTTACTAATTAGAATATATATATATATATATATATATATATATATATATATATATATATATAGTTATCCACAGATAGTCCTGTTAGACATCCGATTTCTTCTAGCAAGGATTGAAACACAATCGAATTGACATCAGTTGGCGTTTCTAACCTTTAAGCTATGAGCGCTCGGTGGGGGAAGGCGGATTTTAGACTGTCATATACACAATGTAAACACGCGCCAGTAACCGAAAGTGTTCAAATTCATTACTGAATGAACGATGCGTAAATGCGTGTGTCGCTACTGTTTTTAAAGTCTACCATTTCTCCATAGTGCTCAATCGCCGTGAGAGAGCGTATATATATATAGTGTCATCCGCAGACAGATCTGTTTCGCTGTATCACAGCTCATCAGTCCGGTTAGACTGCGATTGCTTTTTTACCCAGGACTGAAATCCGACCGAAGTCGTGTATCCGTAAAAAATTGCCTGTTCGAGTGTTTGAAAATGAAACCTAGATGGCGGAAATAACTTATTTCCAAATTAAAAATATTCAAAAGTTCTACAATATAATGGTATTGAACACTTTTTAATACAACTATGAACTGGTATAATTTAATTATGACTAAAATCTAACTAATTATATATATATATATAGTCATCTGCAGACAGATCTGTTTCGCTGTATCACAGCTCATCAGTACGGTTAGACCCCGATTGCTTTTAGCCCAGGATTGAAACCCGACTGTCAGTCGGCGATTCTACCTCTGGGCTAAAGGCGTTCGGTAGAAGAAGGCAGACTTTTTAGCGTGTATATTGTCATTATACCCGCCCAATAGCCAGAGTGCTCTATGACCCTGTTTATATTAGCACAACGAAATCTACAACAGCAGCAATATACCGGAGGACCTAAGCAGGTCATTCTTCATAACACTACCTAAGAAGCTAGGTACAAAGGAATGTGAACTTTTTAGACTACGCAAAGGCATTCGACAAAGTACGAAACAAGGACTTGATAGAGATGTTCGACAACCTCGACGTTTTCGGAAAATACATTAGGACAATCAATAATCTATATTGGTATCAAACCGCTTGTATACGAATCGGCAATGAACTCAGCAGGTGTGCAAAAATGGAAAGGTGTGTAAGACAAGGATGTGTTTTCTCATCAGAACTTTTCAACCTATGCAGCGAAGCAATTATGAGAAAAATAAAAGCCTTGCCAGGTTTCGTCATTGGCAGCTACAATCTCAACAATGTAAGATAAGCGAATGACACGGTGCTGATAGCAGACACAGAAAGGAAACTGCAGGACCTTCTACAGAAGGTATCAAAAGAAAATGAGAAAAAAGGACTTTAAGAAAACCGAATGTATGGTCATCAGCAAAAAGAGGAGCTTAATACGCCAACTACAAGTCGGTGAAACTAAGATAAAACAAGTAAAAATTCAGATACCTGGGAAGTAATTTGACAGAGGATGGAAAGTGCGGTATGGAGATCCAATGACGCATTGGCATGGCCAAAGATGCATTTCAATTGGTACTGAAAGAGATGAAAATCTCATTAGAAAAAAAGAAGAGTGCTAGATTGCTACGTGATATCTGTCCTTCTGTATGGATGTTAATGCTGGACGATCTCATCAAGGATGATGGAGAGGCAGCAGAAATGTGATTTTACAGAAGGATGTTGAGGATTCCATTGACGGAGCAGGTGTGCAACATTGAGGATGCAAGCGAGAAGAAAACTCACACTAAATATCAGGAAGAAACAAATGAGGTTCTTGGGACACGTAATGAGGAAGGAAGGCCTGGAGAACTCAATACTCACAAGTCGGATAAAGGGAATGAGAGACAGGGGAAAGCAGCACGAGACGTGCTTGTTAGGTAAGAGAAAACGGATAGCGGATCAGGGCTTAGAGATACCAAGAGAAAAAATATTGAGAGCAACAAGAGACAGAGTCAAGTGAAAGTCCATGATCGCCTACGCCCTGAAAGGACACTGCGCATGAGGAGGAAGAAGAAGATTGGTTGGTTGTTTTATGGCAAATCAACCTCGGTGGGTCATTTATTGCCAACTAAATTTTATTTATTTATTGCTGGTAATACCATTTTTCCTTTCAACAATTTATTGTTGTCTTTTTATAAGTTTTGTGTTTAGTAATACTTTTTTCTTTTCGAATATCAAGATTCATTGGGATTTGTTTTTAAGGGCAGGGTCCCTAAGTCCTACCCTGTTATTTAACCCATAACTGGAGGGAAGGGACTGATTAATACCTTTTCCAAGGGTACCAGTGCTTAAGTGAATGCAGGGTATTCAACTGGAATTCGAACTCAGCTCAACGATTTCTCTTTCCGAGCCGATATCCACTAGCACCACAACGCACATCCTTCACTAAATGCTTACAGCGCCTGGTATTCCCAAGCGGTCACCCATCTAAGTACTGACCATGCTCAACGTTGCTTAACTTCGGTGATCGAACGAGAACCGGTGTATTGAACGTGATATGGCCGTAAGCACGCACATCCGTCACTAAACGCTTACAGCGCCTGGTATTCCTAAGCGTTCACCCATCTAAGTACTGACCATGCTCAATGTTGCTTAACTTCGGTGATCGAGCGAGAACCAGTGTATTAAACGTGATATGGCCGTAAGCCAGAAGAAGCATACGCTTCAACTGGTACTTTATCCGCCCTTAAATTTCAGTATCATATTATACGAATTCCTTGAAAGTAATTCAGCGAAATAGTTCACAAGCGGTGTATCTATTTAGGTAACCAGACATATAATAAACATATTTTATGTTTGGAAGTGTTTTTTTTTGTTTTTTTTTTTCATAGGTGTAGTTTGGACCATCGGCTCGGAAAAGACATGCTTTTTACTTCTGAAGCATCTTCTCTCAGATGTAATTTCATAAGGATACCGGATATTAAGTGACTAATTATTCTTTAGGAGGCAATATTTTTCTTGTCTTGCACGTTCACTCTCTTGGTCTCATTCACTTTCTCTTCTTCACACTCTCCCGATATATGTGTGACTGTCTGTCTGTCTCTTTCCCAGTCAGTCTCTCATTCTGTCCATGAGTCTGATGTCTGTCAGTCTTCTTACTCTCATTTTGTGTGTCTGTCAGTTTGTCTTTCTCCGTCTCACTGTGTATATGTATTTGTCTGTCTCTCTCCCTCTCTGTCTGTCTGTCTGTCTTTGTTCCTCTCACTCTTACTCTGCCTGTATCACTTAGTGTGTCTATCTGTCAGTCTGTATATCTGTCTGTCTTCCGCTTTCTCTGTTCTCTGCTGCTAATTTGACCTTATCAAACCGAGCAGATTTGCCATAAGGACATGGGTAAATTTCTATGTGATCAACATAGATACCGAGTAAAGAACTGATGGCGTCAAGAAGGTCGTTGATGAAAATTAGGAACAAAGTAGGTACAAAGATATTAACCCTAGGAGACATCTGCATTAAGGCAAAAAGATCGATGAAAGTCGTATTAGAACAAGCAAAGAAATAACTTTATCAATTCCTGACCATGAAGTTGCGATCAAAATGTAGTATCTGTTTTTATCTAATGATAATGGTAACATTAACCGTTTCTTGATAATAAAACTTTTGGCATTCATTAATTGAGCAGTCAGTTTTAGCCACTCGAGTTACGCCTTTCTTCTTAACTTGGCCATCAGAATGAAATCAAAGTGTAGTATTTGTTATTCTTATTTCATAGAAATGAATAATGATGAGAAAAAAAAACACTAATAAACCGATTTGAGCTTATTAACATAAAATTGGAATGAAATAAAACCTTGCATTAAGCGACTTTATAGTAAAAAATACAAAATTCCACCTGAATCCATCCTGCATATATACTAGTCAACCATCCGTTCGTGCATGGAGTACTACTGCTATTTATAGTCAGGTGCCCCTTCCCTTCTCCTCAGTGTTCTTGACAGGCTCCAAAGGAGAGTCTGTAATGTGATAGGTACTGATCTGGCGGCTCGACTGCAGCCACTTCCCCATCGTCGAAATGTGGCCTCCCTTTGTCTGTTCTATAAATACTTTCATGGCTTCTGCTCAGACGAACTTAAGTCACTGATTGACGTGTTTTGTCATTTCCTGACTTGCTTTGACGAGCGTCAGACTTTTTGTTTGCAAATAACCCATTTGGACTACTTTTATTTCACACAAAAGACCCCTCTTTGGTTTAGCTAAGTTTAATTTTATTTATCTTTTCGTTTTTCTTGCTTTGTTTTTTAATTTTATTTTCTAGCTTTTTGTATTTTAGTTTCGTATTTTTTTTGGCGGCCATATTTGTTTTTGTTTAGGTCGGCCGTCTTGAATTTATTTTTTGTTTCTCTTTTTTTTCAGTATCCGTTTAGCCTTAAGTGCCATATTTATTTTTGTTTAAAAACTTTTCTTTTAATAGTAACTTTCATTTGAATTTTTGACCAAAAAAAAAAACCGTTTAATTTATTTTTTTTTCCACTTTTCTTTTTAACCCCTCCCCATATTTCATTTACGGAGGTTGCCTTAGGCGACTTTTCGCTTTTTGTTTGACTTGCGTATTTATTTTCTTTGTGTAGTTTGTTTCATTTTTGTAAAGTTTATTCGTTGTACAAATTTAATTCGTTTATTCCTTTTTTGTAAACTTTATTTATCCCAGCAAAGTTTATTTTTTGCCCCTCCTCCTATTTTTAACGAGAGTAGCCTTTTTTAGGCAGCTCCTTTTTTTTGTTTGTTTTATTTCTTTTTATTGTAACTTGTAAAGTTTATTCATTGTTTGTTTTCGTTTATTTTGGTAAACCTCTCTAGAGGCTTATCTTTTTGCCGTTTTAAGGCATTTTCTTAGTGTAGTTTTGGCCTTTAAAGGCTAGTGTTTTGGCCGTTATTGGCTAAACTTATTCTTTATCTATTTTAAAATCCTTCGGGGTTTGTTGTTTTTATTTTAAAACCGTTTCCTTGTCTTTCTTTGTTGCTTGTTTAGTTTGTGTTTTTATTTATTTTTATTTATATATATATTTTTTTTCCATTTTTTACTCCCGCCTTTTCCCACCCCTCCATATAAGTTAGATTGGTGGAGAAAAAAAACAAAAAAGTGTTGAGTGGAGTTGTGAAACTTAAAAATGGCCGACACTAGTCGGTCAATAAAGAAAAAATTGAACTTTGACCCCCCTTGGAAGGGCCCACCGGAAAAAACCGATGAGGCATTTCCCCCTCTTCCGGGAGAAGAGCATGGCAAAGAAAAAGACAAAGACAAAGAAATGAAAGCAACTATGGCCGAGAATGGCCAGAAAAACGTTGAAGAAAAAGACAAGACAACGAAAGATGCTGAGGCCGGGGAATCGCCCTGTGGCTGGAAGTCCCCTCCGAAATGCACGATCAATCTGGCGGAGTTCTTGGAGAGAGCTAAGAGCTACGCACACCTTGTCGTAGAAGGTGGGCTCTTGGAGGATCCCCAAGAATTAAAGAGGATTGAAAAAAAATAGTGTCAGTCTTCGTGGTGGACAAGCGTACGCGCAAAATTTGTCGCAGCACGAAAGACATGGTGGTGAAAACACTACAGTCAAAGGGGTATAAGCCCTTAAGAATAGTTAAAGGTGCGGGCTTCTTCATGTGGGACATACTGCTACCCACGCCAGAAGATTGCATAAAATTGGCAACGGAAGACCTGATAGCGAAAGATCTCATATTCAGATGTGAGTACGATGGCAAACGAAGGACCAAGGTAGCAGTGTATGAGGTTCCTCCTCAGGTCATCGGGGAGCATCTGGCTGCGTACTTTTCGCAGTTTGGCCAAATTTTAGATGCCTCCTGCGAAGACCTGACCGGGGGATGGTCTTTTGATATTATGATCAGCCGTGAAGACTTCGAGACTATCCCCAACTGTCTTGACGTAGGGGGCCTGAGCCTACCGGTAATAGTTACCGGTCGCAAACCGAAATGCTGGAGGTGCGGAGAGATTGGTCACCTCTCCTCCTCCTGCCCAGAGAAGAAGTCCTCTGGAAGCCAGGCCCCAGTCGACCAAAATCCCCCTCTGGCCGCTTCTGTTAAATCCGTCTCGCCCGTAGTGGGCATGCCAATACCCAGGACCGGTGCGGCAGTTACCCCGGTTGGGAACAAAAAAGGTCCCTCACCCCCCGGAAAACCATCACCAGCTGCAAGTGCAGCCACGGGGAAGGATAAGGGGGAGTGGCTGGTTGTTGGCAGGGCCAGGGGGAAGCGCCAAGCTGCGGAACCTCGGTCCCCGGAGACCCCAAAGACTAAAGGCACGTACAGCCCCACTCCCTCTACCAGCAAGAAGGGCGATGCCTCGGCCTGGTCTGCTCCTAAATTGGAAGACCTTAAGAAAGCATACGATCCTGGTTATGAAAAAACCCTAAAAATTAAGGAGCTGAAGAAACAGCTAGAGAAACGTTCTTTTCGGCCATCAGAAGAGCGCATAAAGCAACTAGAAAAACGTCGCTCGTGCCCCTCGGCCTCTGCCCCGTCCTCCCCTCAAAAGAAAAAGACGGAGAGACCGAAGAAAGTGCATTCTTCTCAACCCACGCCCAGGAAACCTTCCCCTCGAAGTCGAGATCCCAGCCCAATTATCAATTATTTCAGAGTCTCTCCCTGCCTCTCTCCCTGTCCCTCTCCTCCAAAACTGATGCCGCCTCCATTAAAAAGGCAAAGGAGTGCTTCATCGGAGGACAAAGAAACGCGCAAGAAGCCTGTAAAAGTGCCGTACAGACAAGGGGAGGACATCTGCCGTATTTCCCCGGCCCAGGCCGAAAGGGCCAAGGACTTTGGAAAGAGAATTAAACAACTTAACGCGCTCTTGGCAATGAAGAAGTGCGGGGACAAGGATGTGGAAGTGCCACAGAACTTCCTAACTGCTCAGAGGATATTAACAGTTATCCGCACGGGGTCGGGGGCGCGGCAGGTGTGGGGCATGGTCGAGGAGGCGGCCAAAGTAATATCCCTGACTCCACCAATCATCACTACAAAATCAGAAAGACTAACAAACTTGGAGAAATTTTGTTCAGGACGGGTCCCTGTTTTAGTTCACCCCTCCCTTTATAGGGCTCTAAAACTAACCTTTCCCTGGGATGTTGGCGGCGTCTCCTCTGACGGCACCATCAAGAATGAGATGGGCCATGGGTCCATGGGAGAGGCTGTCGGCATCCTTTCCCCGACCATGTTCTGTCCAGGACCCCAACCCTAATTACGTATCACAATGGCTTTATGGTTAGCAAGTATAAATGCCCGGGGGCTGAGGTCCGAGTCTCGGAGGGTGAGACTCACTCATGATCTCCAGCGCCTCGGTGTGGATGTTTGCTGTTTACAGGAGACCCGTTTTTCAGCTGGCGACCATGAGAGCATACTGTCTAGGGATTACGATCTCTTTTCAGCATGTTTTGATGGTCGTTCTAGAGGTGTCTCCTGGCTAGTGAGCAAGTCATTGAATGCGGTGTGTACGCTTGTCTTCGCGGATCCAGCGGGCAGGATTTGTGTGCTGGATATTACCATAAAGGAGAAGTCTTTTCGCCTCATTGGGGTTTATGCGCCCAATGTCCATGGGGAGCGTCCTGCTTTGTTTCGGCAGCTCGAGTCGTTCTTTGGAACATCGAGGCGGGTAATTTTAGCGGGGGATTGGAATGCCGTCCTTGACCCTGAGAAAGATCGGATAGGAGAAAGATCGGGTACTAACAACCCGGATGTGAAACCATTTCGGGAATTTATCGACAGGAATGATCTTGTCGATAAATACCGAAATGAACACCCCCGGGAGGTAGTGTGGACTTGGACTAATAGGGGCAGCTCGGTTTCGAAGGTAAGCGCCAGCTACCTCGACCGAGTCCTAGTTAAGAGAGTCGACGTAGGGCTCTTAGGTTGTCCAAGTTTCCATTCGATAGTTTACACGGATCATAGGCTCGTCCGGGTTCGTGTAAACTTAGATAAGCCTAAGGTTAAGTTGGCTGGTTACTGGAAATTGAACGCGTCATTATTTGATAGCCAAGATTTCCAGCACCAGCTTTTACTAACACTAAAGCGGGAACTGACGGGGGCTGTGGTTGGGAATAAGTGGTGGGACACTCTAAAATCAAAACTTAGGTCGTTTGCTGCCGACTATAGTCGTCGGCTCAACTTAGCTAATTTAGCGGCGCAAACGGCAGTAGAAAAGAAAGTTGATCGGGCAGTTAAATCCCGTAATAGTGGGGACGTAGCCTTAGCTAGGGCCGAGCTGGCCTCCTTGCTTATCAAGAAGGATCAAGCTCTGGTAGTTAGGGCTAGGTTAAAAAGAATGTCTTCTGAGGCAACGAATATGGCCGCAGAATTGCGTGCAGAAGAAGCTAGGCGAGCAGTCAATCGGCATATCAAGGACATCACATTGCCGGATGGACGTACCGTGACTACAGACGTGGGTATATGTGGGGCTTTTCGGGATTACTTCCAGGATCTTTTCACCAGGGAGCCCGGTCTGAGTTCGGCTCAGTTCGATACCTATTTGGCTGACTTTCCCCGCCTCTCGGCGGCTGAAGCGGCTAGGTGCGAGGGGCCCATAACAGAGTCGGAAATCTGGGATGCGCTGAAATTGGTTGGCCGGGACAAAACTCCAGGATTGGATGGTCTTCCCTACGAACTGTACTTGAGGCAGTCGTCCGTTTTTGTTCCTCTGCTGGCTCTTGTTTATAACAACTGGATGAAGCAGGGGTCTATACCTCGACGCTTCACCAGGGGTGTAATCAAGTTGCTTCGCAAGAGCAAGGACGGTGGGGGTGGCATAGATAATTATCGGCCTTTAACGATGTTAAATACTGACTTAAAGATTTTTGCCAAGATCTTGGCCGGCCGTTTGCAGGCTGTCCTATCTAGTCTGATTGGCCCCGAGCAGACTTGTGCTGTGAAGGGCAGGACTATTCAGGACAACCTTCATTTGGTACGCCGGATCATCGAGAAAACCGACACTGAAGCCGCGCTGATCAATTTGGATCAGTCCAAGGCGTTCGATAGGGTTGACCATCGCTTCTTGGAATCTGTCCTTTCCGCCGCCGGTTTCGGGCCGTACTTTCGCACCTGGATCCGACTGCTGTATGAGTCCCCCGGTGCGCTGGTGGAAGTGAATGGGGTAAGATCGAAGCCCTTCACATTATCTCGCTCCATTCGTCAAGGTTGTCCACTTTCGCCTTTGCTTTACGTTCTTGCGTTGGAGCCTTTCCTTCGCAAGTTAAAGGCGAATCCGGTCCTTCGCGGAATTTCCCTACCTGGTGCTACCACCTCGGCCAGGTACTCCGCCTATGCTGACGACGTTTCGGTTTTTGTGTCGAGCAAAGCCGAGATTGACGAAGTTAGCAAAGAAATCAGATGCTATGAGACGGTGACAGGGGCCAAGATCAATCGCGATAAGTCTGTTGGCTTGCGATTGGGTGCGTGGAAGGGAGTTTCTCTTCCCGGACCTTTCCTCTGGACGGACGGGCCGATCAAGATTCTCGGCGTCTTTTTCGGTCCTGATCTCCAGTTGGAAATGAATTGGTCGGAGGTTCGAGAGAAGGCCGAGGGCGCAGTTCATCTGTGGACTCGGAGGAATCTTTCCTTAAAGGGGAGGGCGGAAGTATGTGCCTCGCACATCTACCCGATTCTCCTTTACCGACTCTCCGTACTTCCTCTCCCGTGTGCCATTCGTTTGGGATTGATTCAGCTCTTGTTCTCTTTCCTTTGGCGAGAAGGCAAGGCTCCCAAGGTGCGTCGCGAGATCTGTTACCTTCATCCATCTGAAGGCGGTCTGGGCATGCCTAGCGTTGAGATTCGTCAACATACGCTTCGCATTAGATTCCTGGATCGAATGTGTATGCTAGCGGATGAGAAAGGCGCCCTCGTTAAAGAGGACGTCCATAAAAACTTTCCATCCTTGAGAAGTGTGCATTTGTCGGAGGAAGAGGCCGGCCGTATTCCTCGTGGCGAATGCTCCTTCTATAAAGAATGTCGTTTGGCTCTCCAGTTTCTCTTGCGGGCTACGGATGGCCTCTCCAACGCCCAATCGTTGTCTCTTAGGGCATTATATCGGGTGTTAGTTAGGGGGGCCGTTCAAGATGAACTGATTGGCGAGCTCGGGCTTACGAAGCAGGAGGCTCGCTCCATATGGCCTTGGGCGCCTGGGTTGAAATGTCTCACTAACGATGAGGCATCACTCACCTGGCTGATGATTCGAAGGGCTCTCTGGGTAGGCAAGAAACTTCATGTAGCGGGCCTAACACCGAAATCAACCTGCGTGCGTTGTGGGCTGTCGGCGGAATCCGTCGATCATGCCTTCTTCCACTGCAGTGTTGTTGCGCCGCTATGTAAGTTCCTTGAAGATCTCATGGTTCGTATGCTGCGTGGAAAGTTCTTTGTCCTTGAGGCTAGTTCTGTTTGTAGCAATGTCGTACCTCCGTTATCTAGGGCTGAGCACTATGTGCTCTTTTGCTTACTAGGTGTTATGCGAATCGTGATTTGGACGACGCGACAGAAGGAATTCTATGGTGATGAGAAGTTTACCTCTTCCCAACTGATCTTGTTCTTTAAGCATCAGCTTAAAGTCAAGATCAGGACGGAAAGGAAACGACTCACTCCATCTGAATTTGGCAAAAGGTGGGTGAGTCTTGCGCGTCTCTGTCGAGTGAAAGGTGCTGACCTGGAGTGGTTGTTTGATGCTGGTTAGGCATCAGGATATTGGGTGTGCTGGGCACAACATGTGCACCCCTTCCCTGTTAGTTTAGAGTAGGAAGTATTTGATTTTCTGTTTTCTCTCTTTAAAGGTAACTTAGCTAGGTTATGATTGCTCATTGGCCCCACTTTTTCTTTTTGGCCCCAGTTTTCTTTTAGTTTAATCCCCCACCCCCTTTCCCACCTTAGGTGTTCAACAATGTTAGTTCTCCGGTGGATGCGTGGCGTCTTTCGTTATTTTTCAAGTGTGTTTTTCGTTTTTGTTATGGTGTTTAAATGTGTGAGTGATTGTGTGAGTGTTTGCTGATCGGATAAGTGGTATTATGATATTTCTAAAGCCACGCATTATATTTCGTCCGGGGAAGTGATTTTGCTGTCACAATATTAGAAGTAGTGGGGGGCTTTTATTACTAATACGATTTTATTTAGTTTCTTGTATATATCGTTCTTTCATTGTATAAAACCATTGGGGATATTTTAATGTTGTTATTTTCTGCCCATGCCCTCCACTGAATATTGTAAATATGGGAGTTAAGTAGGACAACATAGAGCAGCCGAGGTATTATGGTGAACGTGGTAAGAATGGTAAGTAAAAATGTGGTATTATGGTGTAAGGATTATTATAAGTATGTCAGGGTCGACGAAAGTGAATAGCTAAGTTAAAGTAGGACAGATGATGACCAGCCTTCCCCATCCCCAATTTCGGCCTTGTGCCACATTTTTTGTATTCGTACAAAAATAAATAAAACTTAAGTCACTGATTGACGTGTTTTGTCATTTCCTGACTTGCTTTGGCGAGCGTCAGACTTTTTGTTTGCAATAACCCATTTGGACTACATTTATTTCACACAAAAGACCCCTCTTTGGTTTAGCTAAGTTTAATTTTATTTATCTTTTCGTTTTCTTGCTTTGTTTTTTAATTTTATTTTCTAGCTTTTTGTATTTTAGTTTCGTATTTTTTTTGGCGGCCATATTTGTTTTTGTTTAGGTCGGCCGTCTTGAATTTATTTTTTGTTTCTCTTTTTTTCAGTATCCGTTTGGCCTTAAGTGCCATATTTATTTTTGTTTAAAAACTTTTCCTTTAATAGTAACTTTCATTTGAATTTTTGACCAAAAAAAAAACCGTTTAATTTATTTTTTTTCCACTTTTCTTTTTAACCCCTCCCCATATTTCATTTACGGAGGTTGCCTTAGGCGACTCTTCGCTTTTTGTTTGACTTTCGTATTTATTTTCTTTGTGTAGTTTGTTTTATTTTTTGTAAAGTTTATTCGTTGTACAAATTTAATTCGTTTATTCCTTTTTTGTAAACTTTATTTATCCCAGCAAAGTTTATTTTTTGCCCCTCCTCCTATTTTTAACGAGAGTAGCCTTTTTTAGGCAGCTCCTTTTTTTTGTTTGTTTTATTTCTTTTTATTGTAACTTGTAAAGTTTATTCATTGTTTGTTTTCGTTTATTTTGGTAAACCTCTCTAGAGGCTTATCTTTTTGCCGTTTTAAGGCATTTTCTTAGTGTAGTTTTGGCCTTTAAAGGCTAGTGTTTTGGCCGTTATTGGCTAAACTTATTCTTTATCTATTTTAAAATCCTTCGGGGTTTGTTGTTTTTATTTTAAAACCGTTTCCTTGTCTTTCTTTGTTGCTTGTTTAGTTTGTGTTTTTATTTATTTTTATTTATATATATATTTTTTTTTTTCCATTTTTTACTCCCGCCTTTTCCCACCCCTCCATATAAGTTAGATTGGTGGAGAAAAAAAACAAAAAAGTGTTGAGTGGAGTTGTGAAACTTAAAAATGGCCGACACTAGTCGGTCAATAAAGAAAAAATTGAACTTTGACCCCCCTTGGAAGGGCCCACCGGAAAAAACCGATGAGGCATTTCCCCCTCTTCCGGGAGAAGAGCATGGCAAAGAAAAAGACAAAGACAAAGAAATGAAAGCAACTATGGCCGAGAATGGCCAGAAAAACGTTGAAGAAAAAGACAAGACAACGAAAGATGCTGAGGCCGGGGAATCGCCCTGTGGCTGGAAGTCCCCTCCGAAATGCACGATCAATCTGGCGGAGTTCTTGGAGAGAGCTAAGAGCTACGCACACCTTGTCGTAGAAGGTGGGCTCTTGGAGGATCCCCAAGAATTAAAGAGGATTGAAAAAAAAATAGTGTCAGTCTTCGTGGTGGACAAGCGTACGCGCAAAATTTGTCGCAGCACGAAAGACATGGTGGTGAAAACACTACAGTCAAAGGGGTATAAGCCCTTAAGAATAGTTAAAGGTGCGGGCTTCTTCATGTGGGACATACTGCTACCCACGCCAGAAGATTGCATAAAATTGGCAACGGAAGACCTGATAGCGAAAGATCTCATATTCAGATGTGAGTACGATGGCAAACGAAGGACCAAGGTAGCAGTGTATGAGGTTCCTCCTCAGGTCATCGGGGAGCATCTGGCTGCGTACTTTTCGCAGTTTGGCCAAATTTTAGATGCCTCCTGCGAAGACCTGACCGGGGGATGGTCTTTTGATATTATGATCAGCCGTGAAGACTTCGAGACTATCCCCAACTGTCTTGACGTAGGGGGCCTGAGCCTACCGGTAATAGTTACCGGTCGCAAACCGAAATGCTGGAGGTGCGGAGAGATTGGTCACCTCTCCTCCTCCTGCCCAGAGAAGAAGTCCTCTGGAAGCCAGGCCCCAGTCGACCAAAATCCCCCTCTGGCCGCTTCTGTTAAATCCGTCTCGCCCGTAGTGGGCATGCCAATACCCAGGACCGGTGCGGCAGTTACCCCGGTTGGGAACAAAAAAGGTCCCTCACCCCCCGGAAAACCATCACCAGCTGCAAGTGCAGCCACGGGGAAGGATAAGGGGGAGTGGCTGGTTGTTGGCAGGGCCAGGGGGAAGCGCCAAGCTGTGGAACCTCGGTCCCCGGAGACCCCAAAGACTAAAGGCACGTACAGCCCCACTCCCTCTACCAGCAAGAAGGGCGATGCCTCGGCCTGGTCTGCTCCTAAATTAGAAGACCTAAAAAAAGCCTACGATCCGGGATACGAAAAAACCTTAAAAATTAAGGAGCTGAAGGAACAGCTAGAAAAACGTTCTTTTCGGCCTTCAGAAGAGCGGTTAAAACAACTGGAAAAACGTCGCTCGTGCCCCTCGGCCTCTGCCCCGTCCTCCCCTCAAAAGAAAAAGACGGAGAGACCGAAGAAAGTGCATTCTTCTCAACCCACGCCCAGGAAACCTTCCCCTCGCAGTCGGGATCCCAGCCCTATTATCAATTATTTCAGAGTCTCTCCCTGCCTCTCTCCCTGCCCCTCTCCTCCAAAACTGATGCCGCCTCCATTAAAAAGGCAAAGGAGTGCTTCATCGGAGGAAAAAGAAACGCGCAAGAAGCCTGCAAAAGTGCCGTACAGGCAAGGGGAGGACATCTGCCGTATTTCCCCGGCCCAGGCCGAAAGAGCCAAGGATTTTGGAAAAAGAATAAAACAACTCAACGCGCTCTTGGCAATGAAGAAGTGCGGGGACAAGGATGTGGAAGTGCCACAAAACTTCCCTACTGCTCAGAGGATATTAACAGTTATCCGCACGGGGTCGGGGGCGCGGCAGGTGTGGGGCATGGTCGAGGAGGCGGCCAAAGTAATATCCCTGACTCCACCAATCATCACTACAAAATCAGAAAGACTAACAAACTTGGAGAAATTTTGTTCAGGACGGGTCCCTGTTTTAGTTCACCCCTCCCTCTATAGGGCGCTAAAACTAACCTTTCCCTGGGATGTTGGCGGCGTCTCCTCTGACGGCACCATCAAGAATGAGATGGGCCATGGGTCCATGGGAGAGGCTGTCGGCATCCTTTCCCCGACCATGTTCTGTCCAGGACCCCAACCCTAATTACGTATCACAATGGCTTTATGGTTAGCAAGTATAAATGCCCGGGGGCTGAGGTCCGAGTCTCGGAGGGTGAGACTCACTCATGATCTCCAGCGCCTCGGTGTGGATGTTTGCTGTTTACAGGAGACCCGTTTTTCAGCTGGCGACCATGAGAGCATACTGTCTAGGGATTACGATCTCTTTTCAGCATGTTTTGATGGTCGTTCTAGAGGTGTCTCCTGGCTAGTGAGCAAGTCATTGAATGCGGTGTGTACGCTTGTCTTCGCGGATCCAGCGGGCAGGATTTGTGTGCTGGATATTACCATAAAGGAGAAGTCTTTTCGCCTCATTGGGGTTTATGCGCCCAATGTCCATGCGGAGCGTCCTGCTTTGTTTCGGCAGCTCGAGTCGTTCTTTGGAACATCGAGGCGGGTAATTTTAGCGGGGGATTGGAATGCCGTCCTTGACCCTGAGAAAGATCGGATAGGAGAAAGATCGGGTACTAACAACCCGGATGTGAAACCATTTCGGGAATTTATCGACAGGAATGATCTTGTCGATAAATACCGAAATGAACACCCCCGGGAGGTAGTGTGGACTTGGACTAATAGGGGCAGCTCGGTTTCGAAGGTAAGCGCCAGCTACCTCGACCGAGTCCTAGTTAAGAGAGTCGACGTAGGGCTCTTAGGTTGTCCAAGTTTCCATTCGATAGTTTACACGGATCATAGGCTCGTCCGGGTTCGTGTAAACTTAGATAAGCCTAAGGTTAAGTTGGCTGGTTACTGGAAATTGAACGCGTCATTATTTGATAGCCAAGATTTCCAGCACCAGCTTTTACTAACACTAAAGCGGGAACTGACGGGGGCTGTGGTTGGGAATAAGTGGTGGGACACTCTAAAATCAAAACTTAGGTCGTTTGCTGCCGACTATAGTCGTCGGCTCAACTTAGCTAATTTAGCGGCGCAAACGGCAGTAGAAAAGAAAGTTGATCGGGCAGTTAAATCCCGTAATAGAGGGGACGTAGCCTTAGCTAGGGCCGAGCTGGCCTCCTTGCTTATCAAGAAGGATCAAGCTCTGGTAGTTAGGGCTAGGTTAAAAAGAATGTCTTCTGAGGCAACGAATATGGCCGCAGAATTGCGTGCAGAAGAAGCTAGGCGAGCAGTCAATCGGCATATCAAGGACATCACATTGCCGGATGGACGTACCGTGACTACAGACGTGGGTATATGTGGGGCTTTTCGGGATTACTTCCAGGATCTTTTCACCAGGGAGCCCGGTCTGAGTTCGGCTCAGTTCGATACCTATTTGGCTGACTTTCCCCGCCTCTCGGCGGCTGAAGCGGCTAGGTGCGAGGGGCCCATAACAGAGTCGGAAATCTGGGATGCGCTGAAATTGGTTGGCCGGGACAAAACTCCAGGATTGGATGGTCTTCCCTACGAACTGTACTTGAGGCAGTCGTCCGTTTTTGTTCCTCTGCTGGCTCTTGTTTATAACAACTGGATGAAGCAGGGGTCTATACCTCGACGTTTCACCAGGGGTGTAATCAAGTTGCTTCGCAAGAGCAAGGACGGTGGGGGTGGCATAGATAATTATCGGCCTTTAACGATGTTAAATACTGACTTAAAGATTTTTGCCAAGATCTTGGCCGGCCGTTTGCAGGCTGTCCTATCTAGTCTGATTGGCCCCGAGCAGACTTGTGCTGTGAAGGGCAGGACTATTCAGGACAACCTTCATTTGGTACGCCTGATCATCGAGAAAACCGACACTGAAGCCGCGCTGATCAATTTGGATCAGTCCAAGGCGTTCGATAGGGTTGACCATCGCTTCTTGGAATCTGTCCTTTCCGCCGCCGGTTTCGGGCCGTACTTTCGCACCTGGATCCGACTGCTGTATGAGTCCCCCGGTGCGCTGGTGGAAGTGAATGGGGTAAGATCGAAGCCCTTCACATTATCTCGCTCCATTCGTCAAGGTTGTCCACTTTCGCCTTTGCTTTACGTTCTTGCGTTGGAGCCTTTCCTTCGCAAGTTAAAGGCGAATCCGGTCCTTCGCGGAATTTCCCTACCTGGTGCTACCACCTCGGCCAGGTACTCCGCCTATGCTGACGACGTTTCGGTTTTTGTGTCGAGCAAAGCCGAGATTGACGAAGTTAGCAAAGAAATCAGATGCTATGAGACGGTGACAGGGGCCAAGATCAATCGCGATAAGTCTGTTGGCTTGCGATTGGGTGCGTGGAAGGGAGTTTCTCTCCCCGGACCTTTCCTCTGGACGGACGGGCCGATCAAGATTCTCGGCGTCTTTTTCGGTCCTGATCTCCAGTTGGAAATGAATTGGTCGGAGGTTCAAGAGAAGGCCGAGGGCGCAGTTCATCTGTGGACTCGGAGGAATCTTTCCTTAAAGGGGAGGGCGGAAGTATGTGCCTCGCACATCTACCCAATTCTCCTTTACCGACTCTCCGTACTTCCTCTCCCGTGTGCCATTCGTTTGGGATTGATTCAGCTCTTGTTCTCTTTCCTTTGGCGAGAAGGCAAGGCTCCCAAGGTGCGTCGCGAGATCTGTTACCTTCATCCATCTGAAGGCGGTCTGGGCATGCCTAGCGTTGAGATTCGTCAACATACGCTTCGCATTAGATTCCTGGATCGAATGTGTATGCTAGCGGATGAGAAAGGCGCCCTCGTTAAAGAGGACGTCCATAAAAACTTTCCATCCTTGAGAAGTGTGCATTTGTCGGAGGAAGAGGCCGGCCGTATTCCTCGTGGCGAATGCTCCTTCTATAAAGAATGTCGTTTGGCTCTCCAGTTTCTCTTGCGGGCTACGGATGGCCTCTCCAACGCCCAATCGTTGTCTCTTAGGGCATTATATCGGGTGTTAGTTAGGGGGGCCGTTCAAGATGAACTGATTGGCGAGCTCGGGCTTACGAAGCAGGAGGCTCGCTCCATATGGCCTTGGGCGCCTGGGTTGAAATGTCTCACTAACGATGAGGCATCACTCACCTGGCTGATGATTCGAAAGGGCTCTCTGGGTAGGCAAGAAACTTCATGTAGCGGGCCTAACACCGAAATCAACCTGCGTGCGTTGTGGGCTGTCGGCGGAATCCGTCGATCATGCCTTCTTCCACTGCAGTGTTGTTGCGCCGCTATGTAAGTTCCTTGAAGATCTCATGGTCCGTATGCTGCGTGGAAAGTTCTTTGTCCTTGAGGCTAGTTCTGTTTGTAGCAATGTCGTACCTCCGTTATCTAGGGCTGAGCACTATGTGCTCTTTTGCTTACTAGGTGTTATGCGAATCGTGATTTGGACGACGCGACAGAAGGAATTCTATGGTGATGAGAAGTTTACCTCTTCCCAACTGATCTTGTTCTTTAAGCATCAGCTTAAAGTCAAGATCAGGACGGAAAGGAAACGACTCACTCCATCTGAATTTGGCAAAAGGTGGGTGAGTCTTGCGCGTCTCTGTCGAGTGAAAGGTGCTGACCTGGAGTGGTTGTTTGATGCTGGTTAGGCATCAGGATATTGGGTGTGCTGGGCACAACATGTGCACCCCTTCCCTGTTAGTTTAGAATAGGAAGTATTTGATTTTCTGTTTTCTCTCTTTAAAGGTAACTTAGCTAGGTTATGATTGCTCATTGGCCCCACTTTTTTCTTTTTGGCCCCAGTTTTCTTTTAGTTTAATCCCCCACCCCCTTTCCCACCTTAGGTGTTCAACAATATTAGTTCTCCGGTGGATGCGTGGCGTCTTTCGTTATTTTTCAAGTGTGCTTTTCGTTTTTGTTATGGTGTTTAAATGTGTGAGTGATTGTGTGAGTGTTTGCTGATCGGATAAGTGGTATTATGATATTTCTAAAGCCACGCATTATATTTCGTCCGGGGAAGTGATTTTGCTGTCACAATATTAGAAGTAGTGGGGGGCTTTTATTACTAATACGATTTTATTTAGTTTCTTGTATATATCGTTCTTTCATTGTATAAAACCATTGGGGATATTTTATTGTTGTTATTTTCTGCCCATGCCCTCCTCTGAATACTGTAAATATGGGAGTTAAGTAGGACATCATAGAGCAGCCGAGGTATTGTGGTGAACGTGGTAAGAATGGTAAGTAAAAATGTGGTATTATGGTGCAAGGATTATTATAAGTGTGTCAGGGTCGACGAAAGTGAATAGCTAAGTTAAACTAGGACAGATGATGACCAGCCTTCCCCATCCCCAATTTCGGCCTTGTGCCACATTTTTTGTATTCATTACAAAAATAAATACAACTTAAGTCACTGATTGACGCGTTTTGTCATTTCCTGACTTGCTTTGGCGAGCGTCAGACTTTTTGTTTGCAAATAACCCATTTGGACTACTTTTATTTCACACAAAAGACCCCTCTTTGGTTTAGCTAAGTTTAATTTTATTTATCTTTTCGTTTTTCTTGCTTTGTTTTTTAATTTTATTTTCTAGCTTTTTGTATTTTAGTTTCGTATTTTTTTTGGCGGCCATATTTGTTTTTGTTTAGGTCGGCCGTCTTGAATTTATTTTTTGTTTCTCTTTTTTTTCAGTATCCGTTTGGCCTTAAGTGCCATATTTATTTTTGTTTAAAAACTTTTCTTTTAATAGTAACTTTCATTTGAATTTTTGACCAAAAAAAAAAACCGTTTAATTTATTTTTTCCACTTTTCTTTTTAACCCCTCCCCATATTTCATTTACGGAGGTTGCCTTAGGCGACTTTTCGCTTTTTGTTTGACTTGCGTATTTATTTTCTTTGTGTAGTTTGTTTCATTGTTGTAAAGTTTATTCGTTGTACAAATTTAATTCGTTTATTCCTTTTTTGTAAACTTTATTTATCCCAGCAAAGTTTATTTTTTGCCCCTCCTCCTATTTTTAACGAGAGTAGCCTTTTTTAGGCAGCTCCTTTTTTTTGTTTGTTTTATTTCTTTTTATTGTAACTTGTAAAGTTTATTCATTGTTTGTTTTCGTTTATTTTGGTAAACCTCTCTAGAGGCTTATCTTTTTGCCGTTTTAAGGCATTTTCTTAGTGTAGTTTTGGCCTTTAAAGGCTAGTGTTTTGGCCGTTATTGGCTAAACTTATTCTTTATCTATTTTAAAATCCTTCGGGGTTTGTTGTTTTTATTTTAAAACCGTTTCCTTGTCTTTCTTTGTTGCTTGTTTAGTTTGTGTTTTTATTTATTTTTATTTATATATATATTTTATTTTTCCATTTTTTTACGCCCGCCTTTTCCCACCCCTCCATATAAGTTAGATTGGTGGAAAAAAAAAAACAAAAAAGTGTTGAGTGGAGTTGTGAAACTTAAAAATGGCCGACACTAGTCGGTCAATAAAGAAAAAATTGAACTTTGACCCCCCTTGGAAGGGCCCACCGGAAAAAACCGATGAGGCATTTCCCCCTCTTCCGGGAGAAGAGCATGGCAAAGAAAAAGACAAAGACAAAGAAATGAAAGCAACTATGGCCGAGAATGGCCAGAAAAACTTTGAAGAAAAAGACAAGACAACGAAAGATGCTGAGGCCGGGGAATCGCCCTGTGGCTGGAAGTCCCCTCCGAAATGCACGATCAATCTGGCGGAGTTCTTGGAGAGAGCTAAGAGCTACGCACACCTTGTCGTAGAAGGTGGGCTCTTGGAGGATCCCCAAGAATTAAAGAGGATTGGAAAAAAAATAGTGTCAGTCTTCGTGGTGGACAAGCGTACGCGCAAAATTTGTCGCAGCACGAAAGACATGGTGTTGAAAACACTACAGTCAAAGGGGTATAAGCCCTTAAGAATAGTTAAAGGTGCGGGCTTCTTCATGTGGGACATACTGCTACCCACGCCAGAAGATTGCATAAAATTGGCAACGGAAGACCTGATAATGAAAGATCTCATATTCAGATGTGAGTACGATGGCAAACGAAGGACCAAGGTAGCAGTGTATGAGGTTCCTCCTCAGGTCATCGGGGAGCATCTGGCTGCGTACTTTTCGCAGTTTGGCCAAATTTTAGATGCCTCCTGCGAAGACCTGACCGGGGGATGGTCTTTTGATATTATGATCAGCCGTGAAGACTTCGAGACTATCCCCAACTGTCTTGACGTAGGGGGCCTGAGCCTACCGGTAATAGTTACCGGTCGCAAACCGAAATGCTGGAGGTGCGGAGAGATTGGTCACCTCTCCTCCTCCTGCCCAGAGAAGAAGTCCTCTGGAAGCCAGGCCCCAGTCGACCAAAATCCCCCTCTGGCCGCTTCTGTTACATCCGTCTCGCCCGTAGTGGGCATGCCAATACCCAGGACCGGTGCGGCAGTTACCCCGGTTGGGAACAAAAAAGTTCCCTCACCCCCCGGAAAACCATCACCAGCTGCAAGTGTAGCCAAGGAGAAGGATAAGGGGGAGTGGCTGGTTGTTGGCAGGGCCAGGGGGAAGCGCCAAGCTGCGGAACCTCGGTCCCCGGAGACCCCAAAGACTAAAGGCACGTACAGCCCCACTCCCTCTACCAGCAAGAAGGGCGATGCCTCGGCCTGGTCTGCTCCTAAATTAGAAGACCTAAAAAAAGCCTACGATCCGGGATACGAAAAAACCTTAAAAATTAAGGAGCTGAAGAAACAGCTAGAAAAACGTTCTTTTCGGCCTTCAGAAGAGCGGTTAAAACAACTGGAAAAACGTCGCTCGTGCCCCTCGGCCTCTGCCCCGTCCTCCCCTCAAAAGAAAAAGACGGAGAGACCGAAGAAAGTGCATTCTTCTCAACCCACGCCCAGGAAACCTTCCCCTCGCAGTCGGGATCCCAGCCCTATTATCAATTATTTCAGAGTCTCTCCCTGCCTCTCTCCCTGTCCCTCTCCTCCAAAACTGATGCCGCCTCCATTAAAAAGGCAAAGGAGTGCTTCATCGGAGGAAAAAGAAACGCGCAAGAAGCCTGCAAAAGTGCCGTACAGGCAAGGGGAGGACATCTGCCGTATTTCCCCGGCCCAGGCCGAAAGAGCCAAGGATTTTGGAAAAAGAATAAAACAACTCAACGCGCTCTTGGCAATGAAGAAGTGCGGGGACAAGGATGTGGAAGTGCCACAAAACTTCCCTACTGCTCAGAGGATATTAACAGTTATCCGCACGGGGTCGGGGGCGCGGCAGGTGTGGGGCATGGTCGAGGAGGCGGCCAAAGTAATATCCCTGACTCCACCAATCATCACTACAAAATCAGAAAGACTAACAAACTTGGAGAAATTTTGTTCAGGACGGGTCCCTGTTTTAGTTCACCCCTCCCTCTATAGGGCGCTAAAACTAACCTTTCCCTGGGATGTTGGCGGCGTCTCCTCTGACGGCACCATCAAGAATGAGATGGGCCATGGGTCCATGGGAGAGGCTGTCGGCATCCTTTCCCCGACCATGTTCTGTCCAGGACCCCAACCCTAATTACGTATCACAATGGCTTTATGGTTAGCAAGTATAAATGCCCGGGGGCTGAGGTCCGAGTCTCGGAGGGTGAGACTCACTCATGATCTCCAGCGCCTCGGTGTGGATGTTTGCTGTTTACAGGAGACCCGTTTTTCAGCTGGCGACCATGAGAGCATACTGTCTAGGGATTACGATCTCTTTTCAGCATGTTTTGATGGTCGTTCTAGAGGTGTCTCCTGGCTAGTGAGCAAGTCATTGAATGCGGTGTGTACGCTTGTCTTCGCGGATCCAGCGGGCAGGATTTGTGTGCTGGATATTACCATAAAGGAGAAGTCTTTTCGCCTTCATTGGGGTTTATGCGCCCAATGTCCATGCGGAGCGTCCTGCTTTGTTTCGGCAGCTCGAGTCGTTCTTTGGAACATCAAGGCGGGTAATTTTAGCGGGGGATTGGAATGCCGTCCTTGACCCTGAGAAAGATCGGATAGGAGAAAGATCGGGTACTAACAACCCGGATGTGAAACCATTTCGGGAATTTGTCGACAGGAATGATCTTGTCGATAAATACCGAAATGAACACCCACGGGAGGTAGTGTGGACTTGGACTAATAGGGGCAGCTCGGTTTCGAAGGTAAGCGCCAGCTACCTCGACCGAGTCCTAGTTAAGAGAGTCGACGTAGGGCTCTTAGGTTGTCCAAGTTTCCATTCGATAGTTTACACGGATCATAGGCTCGTCCGGGTTCGTGTAAACTTAGATAAGCCTAAGGTTAAGTTGGCTGGTTACTGGAAATTGAACGCGTCATTATTTGATAGCCAAGATTTCCAGCACCAGCTTTTACTAACACTAAAGCGGGAACTGACGGGGGCTGTGGTTGGGAATAAGTGGTGGGACACTCTAAAATCAAAACTTAGGTCGTTTGCTGCCGACTATAGTCGTCGGCTCAACTTAGCTAAGTTAGCGGCGCAAACGGCAGTAGAAAAGAAAGTTGATCGGGCAGTTAAATCCCGTAATAGTGGGGACGTAGCCTTAGCTAGGGCCGAGCTGGCCTCCTTGCTTATCAAGAAGGATCAAGCTCTGGTAGTTAGGGCTAGGTTAAAAAGAATGTCTTCTGAGGCAACGAATATGGCCGCAGAATTGCGTGCAGAAGAAGCTAGGCGTGCAGTCAATCGGCATATCAAGGACATCACATTGCCGGATGGACGTACCGTGACTACAGACGTGGGTATATGTGGGGCTTTTCGGGATTACTTCCAGGATCTTTTCACCAGGGAGCCCGGTCTGAGTTCGGCTCAGTTCGATACCTATTTGGCTGACTTTCCCCGCCTCTCGGCGGCTGAAGTGGCTAGGTGCGAGGGGCCCATAACAGAGTCGGAAATCTGGGATGCGCTGAAATTGGTTGGCCGGGACAAAACTCCAGGATTGGATGGTCTTCCCTACGAACTGTACTTGAGGCAGTCGTCCGTTTTTGTTCCTCTGCTGGCTCTTGTTTATAACAACTGGATGGAAGCAGGGGTCTATACCTCGACGCTTCACCAGGGGTGTAATCAAGTTGCTTCGCAAGAGCAAGGACGGTGGGGGTGGCATAGATAATTATCGGCCTTTAACGATGTTAAATACTGACTTAAAGATTTTTGCCAAGATCTTGGCCGGCCGTTTGCAGGCTGTCCTCTCTAGTCTGATTGGCCCCGAGCAGACTTGTGCTGTGAAGAGCAGGACTATTCAGGACAACCTTCATTTGGTACGCCTGATCATCGAGAAAACCGACACGGAAGCCGCGCTGATCAATTTGGATCAGTCCAAGGCATTCGATAGGGTTGACCATCGCTTCTTGGAATCTGTCCTTTCCGCCGCCGGTTTCGGGCCGTACTTTCGCACCTTGGATCCGACTGCTGTATGAGTCCCCCGGTGCGCTGGTGGAAGTGAATGGGGTAAGATCGAAGCCCTTCACATTATCTCGCTCCATTCGTCAAGGTTGTCCACTTTCGCCTTTGCTTTACGTTCTTGCGTTGGAGCCTTTCCTTCGCAAGTTAAAGGCGAATCCGGTCCTTCGCGGAATTTCCCTACCTGGTGCTACCACCTCGGCCAGGTACTCCGCCTATGCTGACGACGTTTCGGTTTTTGTGTCGAGCAGAGCCGAGATTGACGAAGTTAGCAAAGAAATCAGATGCTATGAGACGGTGACAGGGGCCAAGATCAATCGCGATAAGTCTGTTGGCTTGCGATTGGGTGCGTGGAAGGGAGTTTCTCTTCCCGGACCTTTCCTCTGGACGGACGGGCCGATCAAGATTCTCGGCGTCTTTTTCGGTCCTGATCTCCAGTTGGAAATGAATTGGTCGGAGGTTCGAGAGAAGGCCGAGGGCGCAGTTCATCTGTGGACTCGGAGGAATCTTTCCTTAAAGGGGAGGGCGGAAGTATGTGCCTCGCACATCTACCCGATTCTCCTTTACCGACTCTCCGTACTTCCTCTCCCGTGTGCCATTCGTTTGGGATTGATTCAGCTCTTGTTCTCTTTCCTTTGGCGAGAAGGCAAGGCTCCCAAGGTGCGTCGCGAGATCTGTTACCTTCATCCATCTGAAGGCGGTCTGGGCATGCCTAGCGTTGAGATTCGTCAACATACGCTTCGCATTAGATTCCTGGATCGAATGTGTATGCTAGCGGATGAGAAAGGCGCCCTCGTTAAAGAGGACGTCCATAAAAACTTTCCATCCTTGAGAAGTGTGCATTTGTCGGAGGAAGAGGCCGGCCGTATTCCTCGTGGCGAATGCTCCTTCTATAAAGAATGTCGTTTGGCTCTCCAGTTTCTCTTGCGGGCTACGGATGGCCTCTCCAACGCCCAATCGTTGTCTCTTAGGGCATTATATCGGGTGTTAGTTAGGGGGGCCGTTCAAGATGAACTGATTGGCGAGCTCGGGCTTACGAAGCAGGAGGCTCGCTCCATATGGCCTTGGGCGCCTGGGTTGAAATGTCTCACTAACGATGAGGCATCACTCACCTGGCTGATGATTCGGAAGGCTCTCTGGGTAGGCAAGAAACTTCATGTAGCGGGCCTAACACCGAAATCAACCTGCGTGCGTTGTGGGCTGTCGGCGGAATCCGTCGATCATGCCTTCGTCCACTGCAGTGTTGTTGCGCCGCTATGTAAGTTCCTTGAAGATCTCATGGTCCGTATGCTGCGTGGAAAGTTCTTTGTCCTTGAGGCTAGTTCTGTTTGTAGCAATGTCGTACCTCCGTTATCTAGGGCTGAGCACTATGTGCTCTTTTGCTTACTAGGTGTTATGCGAATCGTGATTTGGACGACGCGACAGAAGGAATTCTATGGGGT